>CM038681.1:622718992-622921492 GCA_021605205.1 Aegilops longissima
AGCGGCTCTTTAAGCCATCCATGGTATGGCAAGGTGAGAGTGGCGAGGGCAACGCAGAACTAATCACACCCCAACCGCCGAACACAATGCGGACAACGTCAGGGGTTCGGATATCGAGATAACACCTTCCACTCATGAGATCATGGCATTTATCGCCCCTTGGACTGAACCTTACTTGGCCTACCTTAATAGGCAAGAGCTCCCCGACGATCAAAATGAAGTGCCATGCATAGTCCGGCGCTCCAAAGCCTTCAAAGTACACGAAGGCGGACTATATAAAAGAAGTACAACCGGAGTCCATCAAAGGTGTATCTCTGAGGAGGAGGGATGACAACTCTTGGCAGAGATACATAACGGTCTGGGCGGTCATCATGTTGCAGCCTGCGCCCTTGCAAGCAAGGCATTCCGGAAAGGTTTTTTCTAGCCTACGGCTCAAGCTGACGCTCAAGACCTTGTCCAACATTGCGTGGGCTGTCAACTCTATGTCAATCAAAGCCACATGCCTCCCACCTCATTAAGAACAATCCCCATTACTTGGCCCTTCGCAGTCTGGGGGATTGACATGGTAGGACCCCTTAAAGGAGGAAGCCAAAAAAGAAATACTTATTTGTCATGATGGATAAATTCACTAAGTGGATAGAAGTCAAACTAGTTAAAATAGTTGAGGCCGGACTAGTGATTGATTTTATATCAGGCGTAGTCCACCATTATGGTGTCCCACACAGTATCATCACTGACAATGGCTCTAACTTCACAGCTGATGAGGTGAAAACCTGGTGCGCTAAGTTGGGCATTAAGCTCGACTATGCATCAGTATACCACCCCCAAACGAATGGCCAAGTCGAACGGGCCAACGGTCTGATCATGAGTGGTATTAAACCAAGACTCATGTGCTATTTATGAGAATCAGATAAGCAATGGGTTGAGGAACTTGATTCGATACTCTGGGGACTCCGGATGACGCCCAATTGAACGACCGGATACACACCTTTCTTTATGGTGTACGACGCTGAAGCCGTACTACCCTGTGATATCATTCATGACTCACCTAGAGTGCACATGTATGAAGAGAAAGAAGCCGAACTTGATCGGCAGGACGACCTAGATGGACTGGAAGAGGAGCATGATGTAGCCAAGGCCCGTTCCGCATTCTATCAACAACAGGCCAGGCGTTACCAAAGCAGAGAAGTGTGGGCTAAAACATATAACGTCGGAGAACTTGTCCTACGCCTCCCGGAGAAGAAAAAGGATAAGCTCAAACCCAAATGGGAGGGCCCCTTCATTATCGATGAGGTCCTTACTGGAGGAGCCTATCGCCTTCGCAATGCAAAGGATAATCTCCTTGAGCCAAACCCATGGAACACCGCCCGGCTCCGAAGATTTTACGCATAATTCAGCCCCCTTATGTCTAAAGTTTAAAATTAGTTTTTTTTTCATTTTATCTTTCTTATTTTTTAACCTTCCCTCCTTATATTGTATGACCGGATAAACCACATCATTGGGGATACGCATCTTTAAATGTATACATCCCATCATACATGGGGGCTTCTTTTGACAGAAGCATTTTATTACAAAGCTTACAAAGCTTCTTTTCTCCATACTATCCGTTGTTTCTGCCATTTTATGCACCTTTATGACTTAAGTTTTTGCCAAGCTGGGTTGCCTCGCTTCTATGCTTATACCCTACATTCCCGATTGTTCGGCTAGGGTATAACGGGAGCACCTCTGTGATTGTTACAACCGGGTTATCCGGCGCTGTATCTCAGATGGGTGAAGCCGAAAGCTAGCGTTCTTAAGAGAATATTTGGGCGGCACGTATTCGACATGATGTTTTCGGAATAACGCATAATAGCGGCTATCTGTACTTCAAATACAGGCCTAGCCTAAGAAAAGGAACCCCTAATGGAACTATTTTTCTTGCAAGATGTTTCTTACATTAAAAAGAAATATAACATAAGTACATCGACCATAGTTTGTCTGTTTGAGAAATATGACTGGATTGCCTGGTTTCCGACAATACTAAATGTTTACTGTCAAAACATAGTATGCGGAAACACTCCAACCTTTTTGGTTAGGAGGTGGAAGCCGAAGGTGTGCGATGTTTCATACAATTCGGCAGGAGATAAGTTCGGTCGTAAAGTACATGGGTACATCAAATCGAATGCTTAATCCCTTTCTATGCCATCTAATGAGCTATCTAATTTACAATCTTGTTGCGAAAATTTCGCCGTTGTCATTACTTGTTCATACACCAAGTTTACGGGAATTTCCTTCCCGTCAGGTCCCCGCGGTCCAACCCTGGCCATATTGTTCGGGTCAAGACCGGTATAGCGTGTCTTCACCATGGCCCATGCCTCTCGAGCGCCTTCACGGCAGGCCGATGTCTTCCACAGCTCGAACCAACGCCGGGCACCCTTGAAAAGATCAGCCAACCCCTCCATACTTTCTGGAGGGACGTCAGAGGGCCACAAGGCTTTGGCCATGTTCTTCATTGCCTTCCGAGAATGTTCGTGCAGCTTGGCCAGCTCCTTCAGAATGTCACTCTGAAGAACTGGCATTTCCTCCTCGGGGCGGCCGGTCAACATACCTGCATCAATTGAACTATCATATTCTGCATTATATGATTCTCTCAAATAATTCGGACGGTGCACAAAAACATACCGAATATACCGCCCTTCAGTTTCTGTTTTCTTGTTGTACCTCTAAGAGTTGAGCCTTCAAGCTCTTTATCTCTTCGGCATGTTTCTTTACTTCCTCCAATTTTTTATCGTTGCTATAATACATTGGGGCACTCTTTATTTCTTCAAGCTCCCGGTTCAGTGCATTGTTCTCGTCCTTGAGAACCTGTGGTCATCAAACGATCCTTTAATTGGTTTTGATCACCCGCTTTAAGTCTTGGGCGATACTACTACTATCTATCCACTAAGTTATTGAAAATTTTCACCTGCATATCTTTTCAGAACAGGTGAGCGACCCCGGTGAGCCCGTCCTGGATAGCTCGGATATAAACACCTACAGTGCTTAGGGCGTTGAACTATGGCTCCGTTATGGCAGGGGCGCATAAGGCTTCTTTTAAGTGACGATGATTCATCGCACATTCGACCACGGAGTTGGTCACGGACATCTGATCCGGCTCTCCGTGCGATGAGCGAGCATGTGTCGCGTCAGCGTGTGTCCCCATCCTGATTGATATCTCCGGCGCCGGATTAGCCGCAGCTCGGCTGGCAGGGACCTTACCCATGGTGCGCCGAATGCCCCTCCTACGATAACAGAGGGGGGATTCAAATAACGGCCTGACTTCATGACCAAAAATAACAAAGAAGTATATACATTTTCGATAGTGGAGCAGGTTCGGAGGTGCTGCCAGCCGCCTTTCATTTTTCACGGCCCTTCCATGAAGATGCTGACCTTTTCTTGGTCGCCCTCTCTTGGGTACGGCCCGCTGAGCGCCGATCCTGCAGGGCATGGTCCAATGTAGAAATAAGGAGACTAGTGGAAATATTCCTCTTCCTTGAGAATACAGTTTCCGAACACTTACCTTTACAAAGGGATAAAGGTCGGGGTAGTTAGCCATAATGGCCACCTCCGAGCTGTCAAGGCTACCTGATAGTAGACTCCATCTTCGAACTCTACAAATATGTCTGGATCCTCATGGAATCCGGGGTATTCACTACGATCGTGATCCTCTGGCTGGGGGGCAGGGCAGTTGATGTTTTTGACAACCTGCCTCCATGATTGTTCAAAAAAAAATAGCCAAGGTATCCTGTTGGTACATTCCTATGGGTAAAAGGGCATTGAGCGGTTATAAAACTAACCCATTCAATATGAGAGTACATGGAGTAGGCTTCTCGACATTTTACACGCATGAAGTCCTCTTCCTCTCCTTTATATAGGTCGGCCAGAGCTGCAGCTAATGCGGCTTGGCCATCCGGCCCCTTTCGCCTATAGCGGGATGCGTCGTCCTCCCCGTTGTAGTCCCATAGAGGAGCTATTCGGGATTGAAGTGGTTGGACGCATCTCTTGATTGTGATGGCCATGACTTCTACGATAGAGAGTCCGGAATGGGTCAATATCTTGATCTTGTTTACCAAGTTCATCACTTCCGCACTATCTTCTTGGGCGGAGGATTTAGGACGCCAGTTGTACAGCTTCTTCAAGGGGGCGCTAGAAAATTCTGGCAGTCTGCCTTGAACAGGGTCTAGAAGTGGTACATCATCAATGTAGAACCATTCTGAAAGCCATTCAACAGACCCTTTCTTCGGAGTCCCGACGGGGTAACTGGATCCGGCTATGCGCCATACTTCGGCGCCACCTACTTCAAAAATAGACCCACCGCCCTGATGGTGGGGGACGAAGCAGAAGAACTTTTTCCATAGTTCGCAGTGAGCCTCGCAACCCAAGAACAATTCGCAAAGAGTGACAAAACTGGATATGTGCAAGATGAACCTGGTGTAAGGTTGTGCAGCTGGATCCCATTGTGTTCCAGTGGGCCCCTAAGGAAAGGGTGGATCAGGAATCCCACGCCCCTCAAAAGAAAGGAGGTAAAGCACACCCTCTCCCCTTGACTGGGATTGGGGAAATTCTCCGCCAATGCATCACTGCCTATGGTGGTTAGCCCCGCCCATACGGAGACTAGATCTGGGGGAGGGAGGTATCCCTGCGTCTGGAGTCGACTAAGCTGGAGGTGAGATATTGAACAACTCTGCCAGTCCCCCTCTTGGGGGCCATGAGGATGCGAGGAAGAACCTGGGGCGCTCGTCATGATTTTTTGTGGCTTGCTCTGTTGCTTTTGGGTGCAAAGCAAGATGGTGACTTATGAATATAGCCCCGCTTTATAGGTGTTGTTTGTGCCTGCCAGGAATATTAAAATACAAGGGTAACGAACCGTTCACATGCACCCAAGTGCGTGAAAATCGAGGAGACGACAGGGAGGAATCATAAAGACTGGGCGCGAAAGCCGATGTCGGACTATCTTCAAATCTGAAGTACAATGGAAGAACCCGCCTTGCAAAGCCGAAGACTCGTGTCCGCATACTACATCGACATTGAAGGCAAGTTTGGGGGCTATTGAGGGAGTCCTGGATTCGGGGGTCCTCATATGTCCAGCCTAGGAGTTTGGGCAGGGCTACATGGGCCGGACAGGATCACGTCAAAGATCATCTACCGTGACCGGATGGGACTTCTCAACGCGTGGATGGCAAGAATAGAGTCCGGAGGTTTCTTTCCCTGATAAACCGACTTTGTACCATCTATAGGCCCCATCCGGTGTGTGTGTATATAAACTGGAGGGATTAGACCGTAGAGACCGACTCATCATTATCAGAATCTACATAGGCTAGCCATCTAGGGTTAGCCAACACGATCTTGAGGTAGATCATCTCTTGTAATCTCCCTATTCGATAATCATAATCAAGCAGGAGTAGGGTTTTACCTCCCTTAAGAGGGCCAGAACCTGGGTAAACATCGTGTCCCCTGGCCTCCTGTTAGCATTGATCCTTAGACGCATAGCTTGGGCCCCCCTACCGTTCTTGACATCGACACTTGGTGTTTGTGGTTCCCAACAGTCCACAAATCCACGAGACCCATTTACCACCGAAGTCAAGCTTTGACAATGTCTCTATAAGGAATGGCCATTGCACTGAGTCGAATGCCTTGGTGATGTCCAGTTTGAGCACATGTGAGGATTATCTCATAAGGTGTAGCTTACGGGCCGTGCTTTGTACTAACATGAAATTGTTATGTAGTAGTCTCCCTTTGACAAAAGTGCTTTGATGCACTCCCATAATGCTTGCTAGCTCCTCCCCCAGTCTGTCCGCAAGCACCTTGTCAAAGATTTTGATGGCTTCGTGGATTAGGCTCACTGGCCGAAAATCTTTCAATTCTGTGGCACCAGGACTCTTGGGCAGTAGAGTGACAATGGCCTTGTTGATTGCCCCCAGACCTCTCATATCAGTGCAGTGAAACATGTCAAAAGAACGCATGAAATCCTCTTTGATAATGTGCAAGCAAGTAGCGTAGAATCTGCCAGTGAAGCCGTCCGGCCCTGGTGCCTTGTCCAGTGGCATTCCTTTTACAACTCGCTCTACTTCTTGTGGTAGAAAAGGACTTTCGAGGTGTTCCAGGTCCTTGGTCGGCATGTCTAGCTTGTCCAGGTCCAGAAAATGAGCCCTTGCCGATGCATGCCCGAAGAGGTTGTCATAAAAATCATCCACCGCTTCTGCAATCTCCTCCTGGCCCGTGAGGATCTGATCGCCTTGCTTGAGAGTGAGGATCATGTTCTTTCTAGTCCGATGACGCACATGTTGCTGGAAAAAAGAGGTATTGGCATCCTGATACGTCCATTTTGCATCATGCTTTTATATCAATATTTATTGCATTATGGGCTGTTATTACACGTTATGTCCCAATACTTATGGCTATTCCCTCTTATTTTACAAGGTTTATATGAAGAGGGAGAATGCCGGCAGCTGGGACTCTGGGCTGGAAAGGGAGAAAATATTGGAGACCTATTCTGCACAGCTCCAAAAGTCTTGAAACTCCACGAAAGTAATTTTTGGAATTAATAAAAAATATCCAGCGGAAGAAATACCTGAGGGGGGCCACCCACCACCCACGAGGGTGCGGGGAGCGCCCTACCCCCCTGGGCGCCCCCCTGCCTCGTGGGCCACCTGGCAGCCCTCCGGTGCCCATCTTCTTCTATATGAGGTCTTTTACCCTGGAAAAAATCATAAGCAAGCTTACGAGACGAAACTCCGCCGCCATGAGGCGGAACCTTGGCGGAACCAATCTAGGGCTCCGGCGGAGCCGCTCTGCCGGGGAAACTTTCCTCCGGGAGGTGTAAATCATCACCAATGATCCTCTCATCGGGAGGGGGTCAATCTCCATCAACATATTCACCATCACCATCTCCTCTCAAACCCTAGTTCATCTCTTGTATCCAATCTTTGTACCAAAACCTCAGATTGGTACCTGTGGGTTGCTAGTAGTGTTAATTACTCCTTGTATTTGATGCTAGTTGGTTTATTTGGTGGAAGATCATCTGTTCAAATCCTTAATGCATATTAATACCCCTCTGATTATGAACATGAATATGCTTTGTGAGTAGTTATGTTTGTTCCTGAGGACATGGGTGAAGTCTTGCTATTAGTAGTCATGTGAATTTGGTATTCGTTTGATATTTTGATGAGATGTATGTTGTCTCTCCTCTAGTGGTGTTATGTGAATGTAGACTACATGACACTTCACACTTATTTGGGCCTAGAGGAAGCCATAGGGAAGTAATAAGTAGATGATGGGTTGCTAGAGTGATAGAAGCTTAAACCCTAGTTTATAAGTTGCTTCGTAAGGGGCTGATTTGGATCCACTTGTTTCATGCTATGGTTAGGTTTACCTTAATACTTCTTTTGTAGTAGCGGATGCTTGCAATAGGGGTCAATCATAAGTGGGATGCTTGTTCAAGAAAGGGCAGTACCCAAGCACCGGTCCACCCACATATCAAATTATCAAAGTAACGAACGAGAATCATATGAGCGTGATGAAAACTAGCTTGACGATAATTCCCATGTGTCCTCGGGAGCGCTTTTCTCTATATAAGAATTTGTCCAGGCTTGTCATTTTCTACAAAAAGGATTGGGCCACCTTGCTGCACCTTATTTACTTTCATTGCTTGTTACCCATTACAAATTATCTTCTCACAAAACTATCTGTTACCTACAATTTCAGTGCTTGCAGAGAATACCTTATTGAAAACCGCTTGTCATTTCCTTCTGCTCCTCGTTGGGTTCGACACTCTTACTTATCGAAAGGACTACTATAGATCCCCTACACTTGTGGGTCATCAAGACTCTTTTCTGGCGCCGTTACCGGGGAGTGAAGCACCTTTGGTAAGTGGAACTTGGTAAGGAAACATTTATATATTATGCTGAAATTTACTGTCATTTGTCACTGGAAACTTATCCTTTGAGGGGCTTGTTCGGGGTATCTTCACCCCGACCAGTAGAGCAAAGAGTTGCTCCTCAACCTACTGAACATATTGAAAATGTTTACTTTGAAATTCCTTCGGGTATCATAGAGAAACTGCTAGCTAATCTCTTTGCAGGAGATGGACCATTGCATCCCGATTTACACCTTATCTATGTGGATGAAGTTTGTGGATTATTTAATCTTGTAGGTATGCCCGATGATGTTATCAAGAAGAAGGTCTTTCCTTTATCTTTGAAGGGATATGCATTGACATGGTATAGGCTATGTGATGATATGGGATCCTGGGACTATAAACGATTGAAATTGGAATTTCACCAGAAGTTTTATCCTATGCATCTTGTTTATCGTGATCGCAATTATATATATAATTTTTTGCCTCGCGAAGTAGAAAGAATTGCTCAAGCTTGGGGGAGGCTCAAGTCAATGTTATATTCATGCCCCAATCATGAGCTCTCAAGAGAAATGATTATTGAAAAATTTTATGCTTGGCTCTCTCTTAATAATCTATCCATGCTCGATACTTCTTGTGCTGGTTCTTATATGATGAAGACTATTGAATTCAAGTGGTATTTATTGGAAAGAATTAAACGCAACTCTGAAGACTGGGATTCTGACGATGGTAAGGAGTCAGGTATGGCACCTAAGTTTGATTGTGTTAAATCTTTTATGGATACCGATGCTTTTTGTGGATTTAGCACTAAATATGGACTTGACTCTGAGATAGTAGCTTCTTTCTGTGAATCATTTGCTACCCATGTTGATTTAGGAGAAGTGGTTTAAATATAATCCCCCCACTGAAGTAAAAGTAGTTGCACCTGTTACTGTTGAAGAAAAGATTATTACTTATAATGATCCTATTGTTCCTACTACTTATGTTGAGAAACCACCTTTCCCTATTAGGATAAAGGATCATGGTAAAGCTTCAACTGTGGTTCGTAAGAGTAATACTAGAACATATACACCTCCTGAGCAAATGAAAGTTGAACCTAGTATTGCTATGGTTAAAGATCTCTTGGCTGATAATATTGATGGGCATGTTATTTACTTCTGTGATGAAGCTGCTAGAATTGCTAGACCTGATGCTAAGAAACATAGACCCGTTGTAGGCATGCCTGTCATTTCTGTTAAAATAGGAGATCATTGTTATCATGGCTTGTGTGATATGGGTGCTAGTGCCAGTGCAATACCTCATTCCTTATACAAAGAAATTATGCATGATATTGCACATGTTGAGATAGAAGAAATAGATGTTACAATTAAGCTTGCTAATAGAGATACTATTTCCCAATTGGGATTGTTAGAGATGTTGAAGTCTTGTGTGGGAAAGTTAAATATCCTGCTGATTTTCTTGTTCTTGGTTCCCCACAAGATGACTTTTGTCCCATTATATTTGGTAGACCCTTCTTGAATATTGTCAATGCTAAGATAGATTGCGAAAAGGATGTAGTTACAATTGTCTTAGGGGATATGTCTCATGAGTTTAATTTTGCTAAGTTTCGTAGACAACCCCATGATAAAGAATTGCCTAGTAAGGATGAAATTATTGGTCTTGCTTCTATTGTCGTGCCTCCTACTGATCCTTTAGAACAATATTTGCTAGACCATGAAAATGATATGTTTATGTATGAAAGAAGGGAAATAGATGAAGTATTCTTTAAATAGGGACCTATTTTGAAACACAACTTGCCTGTTGAAATCCTAGGAGATCCTCCTCCACCCAAGGGTGATCCCGTGTTTGAGCTTAAACCATTACCTGATACTCTTAAATATGCCTATCTTGATGAAAAGAAGATATATCCTGTTATTATTAGTGCTAACCTTTCAGAGCAGGACGAAGAAAGATTATTGAAAACTCTGGAGAAGCACCGTGCTGCTATTGGATATACTCTTGATGATCTTAAGGGCATTAGTCCCATTCTGCACCAACACAAAATAAAGTTGGAGGAAGATGCCAAACCAGTTATTGATCACCAACGACGGTTAAATCCTAAGATGAAAGAAGTGGTAAGAAAGGAAATACTAAAGCTCCTTGAGGCAGGTATAATTTATCCCATTGCTGATAGTTAGTGGGTAAGTCCTGTCCATTGTGTCCCTAAGAAGGGAGGTATTGAAAGTGCGTTATATCAACTAGAGGGGGGTGAATAGGCGATTTTTATGAATTCTTCACTGAGGAATTTGCTGGTGAGGAAATTCCTTAGTGAAGGACTATTCGCAGCGGAATAAGTACTCAGACGTAAACATGACAGAACACAACCATAGTCATCATGATGAAATGAAGACAAGCACAGAGTACAGAAAGCGTAAACACAGGATAGCACAGGATGAAGACGGACAGACTGAAGAAATTGAACTGAGGAAATTGAGAAAGTCTTCAGTCAAAGTCTTCAAACAGATATGAACAAGAAGACGACAACTGAAATGAGGAAATGAGAGAGTTGAGGAAATAGAACCACTAAGCTTGGTGAAGACAATGATTTGGTAGACCAGTTCCAACTGCTGTCTCAGTTGTACGTCTGGTTGGAGCGGCTAGGTATTTAAACCTGAGGACACACAGTCCCGGACACCCAGTCCTGAACACGCAGTCCAGGACACTTAGTCCTCACCATATTCTCCTTGAGCTAAGGTCACACAGACCTCTCCCAATCACTCGTGGTAAGTCTTCAGGTGACTTCCAAACCTTCACAGACTCAGTCACTCGGCGATCCACAATTCCTCTTGAATGCTCTAGACCATGACGCCTAACCGTCTGGAAGAAGCACAGTCTTCAAAGGTAACGAGCGTCGGATCCACGCAAGATCAATCTCTTTAGTGAAGCTCAATCACTTTGGGTTTGTAGGTGTGTTGGGTTTGGGTTTTCCTCACTTGATGATTTTCGCTGAAAGTCCTTGGAGGATGGGATGCTCTCAAATGACAAGTGTCGGTTTCTCTCGGAGCAGCAAACCAGCTAGTGGTTGTAGGGGGCGGCTATTTATAGCCTAGGGAGCAGCCCCACATGATAAGACATAAATGCCCTTCAATGATATGACCGTTAGGTGGGTAGATATTTTGGGACAGCTGGCGCATAGCACAGCAACGGTCGGAAATTTGACTCTCAAATTCATCAAGGCTATCATGTTCTCATCGTAGGTAATCCGCTTTGGCGAATTCCTAGCTCCTCGGTCGAACAAATTCCTCAAGGACTGTAAGAACTTCGCTCACATCAAGAAATTTATGAATCAGTATGAGATTTCCAATGGCTTCACTCAAGGGATTGGTAGGTGTAGGATTTTGAGTTGAGCATCACATGGAAATTTTTCCTTAGTATTTCTCGACCCCTTTAAGCAGACGGTGTTTCCTATGACTCAATAAAGAGAAAATGAAACTACGAAAACAAAAGTCTTCACGCTTCATGTTCCTTGAGTGAATACCAAGTCTTCAAGGTCACACCAATTTCTTCACTTTCAAAGTCTTCAGAAAGTCTTCAGAAATCCAAAGTCTTCAGTCGAAGAACTTCATTTTTAGAGGTCGACTTTCTCTGTAAATATCAAAGTCCTCATTGACTTATAGACCTGTGTACACACACAAACACATCAGTCCCTTAACCTATAAGTCATCAATACACCAAAATCACTAAGGGGCACTAGATGCACTTACAATCTCCCCCTTTTTGGTGATTGATGACAATATAGGTTAAGTTTTCAACAGGGATAAAAATATGAAGTGTAAATACTGATATTAAGGAATTTGATTGCAAGATATAGAAGAACTCCCCCTGAAGATGTGCATAGTGAGGAATTTTCTTTTGAAGCAATGCACATTTGAAGAGTATAATCATGGATATCTCCCCCTATATCTTGTAATTCGTACACACGTTTGACATATAAGATGAAGAATTTGAAATGCATGATGAAATATGGTGACTGATGTAATTCAGCATGCGTGCATTGGCATTAGTGAGGAATAAGCATGCAGAAGAAGTCAGCAAAAGTATCAGGCCACCATAGAGTTTAAGTTTACAACTCGATCCAGCAAAGTCATCAAAAGAACGAGAGTTGTAACTTAGAAAAAAAACGCCCATATAAGATAGACCCGCTTGAAGACTAACTCAAATTTCTCCCCCTCTGCCATCGAATGACCAAAAGGGTTGAAAATGGGGACTAACGCCCCTGAAGAATATCATGATGATGGAGGAGCGCCAGCATTGTTGGGGTCGTCTGTCGTTGTAGGGCCTGCCGCAGTGTCGTCCAAGTCTTCACACTCATCTGTGTCGCGTGATGAAGAATATGAACTGGCTACCAAGGAAGGAACCTTGACCTTCTTGTATTTCTTCAGTGGAGGAGCATACAAGTCAAAATCTTCCTTGATACCCATTTGCTTCAGATCTTCTTCACCATATAGATGTGACAGAATAGCCCAGGTTCGATTGAAGACTTCATGGAGGTAGTAATGGTTTTTCTTCACTTCATTATGTGTAGCAGTCATGTTGTGAAGAATAGAACCAAACTGACGCTTAACCTATTTGTGGTTTCGATCCACCTTCTGGTGAAGACTAAGAAGCAGCTCACGGCCAGTCATCACACGAGGAGCAGTGGCTTGAGGATTTGGCTTGGATGCATTGGCAGCAGAATCATGAGTGGCAGAGTCGTCATTGGTGGAATAAGATGCAGTTTTGTGAAACTGACCATCCAATGGGCGAATGCCTTCATCAATGACAGCTGGTGCCTTGCCCTTCTCATCAGCTGAGGAATATGTCCGCTTGAGGATTTCAATCGGTGGCAAGTAGCTGAGGTGATTCTGAAAATCAGCTTTGTAGTTGAGTGAAGACCTTGTTGTGAGGAATATCATAATCGAAGGAGCATAAGGCTTCAGCTCAAACAGTGAAAGTGCAGCATTTGCGAGAGTTCTCATGAAGAAATCATGATAATTGACAGGGATGCCATGCATGATGTTGAATAGCAGATTCTTCATGATGCCAACAATTTCCTCATCAGATGAGTCATGGCCTTTGATTGGACTCATAGTTTTCGTCAGAATGCGATAGACTGTTCTTGGCACATAGAGCAATTCCTTCACGAGGAATTTGGTCCTTTGGGGCTTGAACGGGCTTCAGAGGCTTCATTAGCACTTGCATGTAATGAGCAGTAAGTTCAGGTTCTTGGTACAGACAACGAGCACCTTCAGGTGGAGGACTGATTGGCAGGGCATGAAGTAATTCAGAGGTCGGTGCCTTATAATGAGTGTTTTCGGTCATCCAGTCCAACACCCAAGTGTTGATATCGTCAGCATCACCTGTGACGTGCAGCGTTGCGTAGAACTGAAGAATAAGCTCTTCATTTTTCTTCAGGCGCACCACTAGTGGATGCCCTGGCAGTTTTTTCAGCAGCTGGAATGCAGTCATCAGCCCTGGTACTCTCATTTTCTTCATCAGCCTGATTGTCATCAGCAGTGGTGGCATGTTCTTCAGTAGGCTGTGCAGATGCTTCAGCCTGAGGATTTTCTTGTTGCGTTGGGGCTGCAACATTTGAAGTGAATTTATCAGCCATCTTCACAAATCTGACTTTGGCTCCAAGCCAGTCAGCATAGTAGCGATCAAATTCATCACTCAGTTGCTTGATCTCAGCTTGTAAAGCAATGAGTTGTTCAGGGGAAAGCTTGAGGACGTTGTCCTTAAGGTAGCGCTGTTTTTGTACTGCGCTTTCTTCACCATTCTTCCTTCTTCAAATTTCCATTTCTCTTCTTCAATGAAAGCATTCAAAACATGACTTTGACCAGGAGTGAGGTTCATCTCCGGCAAAAGCGTGTTTGGGTCCTTGTGCCATAGATCGATGAAATCTAGGTTCAACTTCGGATCCAGTAGCATTGGCACATTGCTATCTTTGGCTCTAGCGGCCCTGGCCTGCCTGTCTCTGATGATTTCGGCAAGTTCTTCATCATCAGCCTCATCATCAGATGGCACTTGAAAGGAGACCTGCTTCTTGTGAGGACTTGGTCGAGAGCCTCTTCCAGCAGCGGCCTTTTTCTTCAGCAGAGAGGGGCCAGTTGAGGAATTTTGTGCAGCTAAGGAACTTGCAGAAACTCCTGAGGCAATTCAGATGCCTCTAGTCCTTTGACACATGGCAAGATGCACAGGTGCATAGGATTTAGTTGGAGGAGTTGAGGACTTTGTCGAAGGAGCTGAGGACTTTGAAGGAGGAGCAGATTGAGGAATTGGCCGAGAGGGCTTTGAAGATTCTGGCCGTGAGGGCATTGCTGAGGAACTTGGCCGTGAGGGCTTTGAAGATTCGAAGAATAAACACCTTTGAAGATTTTCAAGAAAACATTTGAATCAAAGAGGGGGCAGTAAAAGTAACTTTTAGTTACCCTTGATGAAGAACACGACGAACTGGGAAGTGTAGATGTGAAGTTCGTAAGTTCAGATCTTCCACGCCCTAACTCGACAGAGGAAGACAGCTACAGCGGCGGCGGAGTGAAGAAATCCGCAACTGGCGCGAGTACGACGGCTACGAGGTCGAGGAAGTGAAGCTCTTCCTCACTGGCGACGATGAAGTAGCGGCGGCGCTAGGGTTTGAGAAGCTCGAGCGGGAGTGAGAATGAGCGGAGTAAAAACAAAGTGAGGAAGGGGAGGGGGTATTTATAGTCGGAGTGAAAAACTGTACGCCCGAGGAAATTGGACGAACGTGCCCCCGACCCTTCTCATTCGCTGGACATGTGTCACCCACGTACTGAGAGGTGGCGATCGTGTGAGATCGTGGGTGAATAGATAAGTTTTATCATGGGATGTGGAATGGTTTGAGCGGCAAAGCCGAAAATTTAGATAAGATAAGTTAAAAGTTCCGTTTGAAAATTCTTTAGCTGGCAAGGACACAGTGAAAATTTTGAACGAGTTTCAAATAGAACGCACATGAAGAATTTGTGAACAGACTGGGTTGAGTTTAGCATAGAGGGGGAAGGGTCCGATCACATTCACTTAACAGAAAAATCAACTTGAAGAATTAGCAATAAGTGAATGATGTAGAGGACATAAACTCATATATATATATATATATATATATATATATATATATATATATATATATATATATATATATATATATATATATATATTCAAATGAAGAACAATGAAGGAAAGAGTGAATACAATGCCAAGTTGAAGAAATTGAAAAACTGAGAAAAAACTCAAATTAAAGATTTTCAACTTTTGGTGTTGGCGTGACCCACCGTATAAGAAAACTGATTTCAGACACCGCGTACAATTGTCGTAGGGCTCTCAGAATCAATTTTATTCATTAATTTATTCACACTTAGAGGGTTAGTCTTCGTTGATTGAAGGAAAACATTACTTTGCGTGTTGCACATCTAAGTCATCAAGTCAGCATTAGTGTTAGGATGTGTGTCCTTTTCAGAGAACATTCGAAGATTCTAGGATATTTAGCTCACACCGCAACTTGCTAAATCTCTTCTCATCCAAGGGCTTAGTGAAGATATCGGCCAGCTAGTCTTCAGTGCTTGCGTGGTCGATGGAGATGTCGCCCTTCAACACATGATCATGAAGAAAATGATGATGAATCTGGATGTGCTTTGTCTTCGAGTGCTGAACTGGGTTATGAGCAATCTTGATAGCGCTCTCATTGTCGCAGTAGAGAGGCACATTCTTCACGTTGATGCCATAGTCCTTGAGTGTTTGCTTCATCCATAGTAATTGAGCACAGCATCATCCAGCGGTAATGTAGTCAGCTTCTGTAGTGGAGAGTGAAACACAGGTCTGTTTCTTCGAGGACCAACAGACCAAAGATCGTATGAGGAAATGGCGTGTGCCTGACGTTGAGTTGTGGTCCACACGATCACCAGCATAGTCAGAGTCTGAATATCCAATGAGATCAAAAGATGAGCCATGTGGACACCATAATCCAAGTGTTGGTGTGTGAGCAAGATATCGAAGAATATGCTTCACAGCCTTATGGTGTGATTCCTTCGGTGTAGCTTGAAATCGGGCACACATGCAAACACTAAGCATAATATCCGGCCTAGATGCACATAGGTACAATAAAGAGCCAATCATGGAGCGGTATACCTTTTGATCGAAGTCTTTAGCATTTTCATCAGTGCATAGATGGCCATTTGTGGGCATTGGAATTTTGACCCCTTTGCAATCTTGCATGCCGAATTTCCTCAATACATCTTTGAGGTATTTCTCCTGAGATATGAATATGCCATTGCGTTGTTGACGAATTTGAAGACATAAAAAGAATTTCAATTCTCCCATCATAGACATTTAATATTCTTCACTCATCATATAGGCATATTCATCACTGTAACGTTGGTCAGTACAACCAAAAATGATATCATCAACATAAATTTGGCACACAAATAATTCACCATCATAAGATTTAGTGAAAAGAGTTGGGTCGAGTGAACCGGGTTTGAAGCCTTTCTTCATGAGGAATTCCTTCAAAGTATCATACCACGCCCGAGGGGCCTGCTTGAGGCCATACAGGGCCTTATTGAGTCTGAAGACTTTGTCAGGATGCTTTGGATCTTCAAAACCTGGGGGTTGAGCAACATACACTTCTTCCTCAAGCTTACCATTGAGGAATGCACTTTTCACATCCATTTATTGTAAGATGATATCATGATGGTTAGCATAAGCAAGTAATATGCGAATAGCCTCAAGTCTAGCAAAAGGTGCAAAAGTTTCATCGAAATCAATTCCTTCAACCTGTGTGTAGCCTTGAGCTACAAGTCGTGCCTTATAGCTCACCACAAGGCCATTTTCATCTTGCTTTTTGCGGTAGATCCACCTTGTGCCAATGATATTGTGCTTGCGAGGATCTGGACGTTTGACCAGTTCCCAAACGTTGTTGAGCTTGAACTGATGTAATTCTTCTCGCACAGCTTGAATCCACTCAGGCTCCAGAAATGCTTCATCTACCTTAGTGGGCTATGTGATAGAGACAAAAGCAAAGTGCCCACAAAAGTTAGACAAATGTGAAGCTTTTGAGCGTGTGAGAGGACCTGGTGCTTCAATGTCATCGATGATTCTCTCAATTTGCACTTCATTTGCAACGCGAGGATGAGCGGATTGTCGTCGAGGAATTTGATCCGCATTTTCTTCAGGACCATTTTCCTCAGCACCATTTTCTTCGGGTGCACCAGCTCGACGTTCTTCACGTTCTGGAATGAATTCTTCAGCAGATTATTCGGTAGGAATGACATCCTCAGTAGCCTTGAACTTGATAGATTTCTCAGGTGCTGATTCATCTAACACAGAAGGTAGGTGCTCTCTTTGCGAGCCATTAGTTTCATCGAACTGCACATCTATAGTTTCAACAACTTTGTGAAGAATGTTGTTGAAGACTCTGTAGGTGTGCGAGTCCTTTCCGTAACCAAGCATAAAACCCTCATGTGCTTTCGGTGCGACTTTAGAATTGTGATGAGGATCTCTAATCCAACATTTTGCACCGAAGACTTTGAAATAACTCACATTGGTCTTTTTGTCAGTGGGGAGTTCATAAGCAGTCTTCTTGAAGAATTTGTGAAGATATACTCCGTTGATGATGTGGCACGCATGATCAATTGCCTTAATCCAGAAATGACGAGGCGTCTTGTATTCATCAAGCATAGTGCGAGCCATCTCAATAAGAGTTATGTTCTTGCGCTCCACGACGCCATTCTGCTGAGGAGTATAAGGAGAAGATAACTCATGAGTAATACCAAGTTCATCAAGACCGGAATTCTTGAACTCGGTCCCATTGTCACTTCTGATGTGCTTGATCTTCACACCAAAGTTGGTTGAAGCCGTCGAGGAAAATCGTTTGAAGACTTCCTGCACCTCATGTTTGTAAGTGACAATGTGCACCCATGTGTAACGAGAATAATCATCAACAATAACGAAGCCATATACAGATGCATCACTTGTAACTGCAGAATAATGATTAGGACCAAAGAGATCCATGTGAAGCAATTCAAATGGTCGAGTGGTAGTCATGACAGTCTTTGCTGGATGCTTGGCCTTTGTCATCTTTCCAGCTTCACAGGCTCCGCATAAGTGATCCTTGAGGAATTTGACATTCTCAATGCCAATGACATGCTTCTTCTTCGCGAGCATGTGCAAATTCCTCATGCCAGCATGACCAAGTCGTCGATGCCATAGCCAGCCTTCTAAAGCTTTTGCAAGTAGGCATACGGCCGGTTGTGGTCCTGCAGAGAAATCAACAATGTACAAGTTTCCTCTCCTAAAGCCTTCGAAGACTTTGGAATTGTCATCTTCCATGATCACAACACAATGATATTTGCCAAAGACAACAACTATATTGAGATCACAAAGCATCGATACAGACATGAGGTTGTATCCTAAGGACTCGGCAAGCATGACTTTGTCCATGTGTCGATCGTTTGAGGTCGCAACCTTACCTAGACCCAATACCTGACTTTTGCCTTTGTCAGCGAAGATGATATGCTTCAGATGCGAAGGTGATAAAGGAGCATCCATCAATAGATTCTTGTAACCAGTCATGTGATTTGTACATCCACTATCGAGGACCCACTCATTGGCTTTGGGTTGATCATCCTGCAGATGAATTAGTGCAACTTACGAACTCATATACTTCATCAGTGAAGAATATGACAACAATATCATTAGATCAATTTCATCAAGCAATAGAACAGATAAAGCAGTATGAGGACGTGAGAAATGAAAGTTCATTTCTTCATGATTAGCCTGCGTCCTTTCAGGCATTCTTCAGGTCTCCAGCAAATTCTTCAGACGTTTTAAGCACGTTTGGAGACCTGACCCTACATAAGAGGTTAGTTCTTTTTCTTCACCACCCACATCTGAAGGGGTGGTAAAGAATTCCTCACTCTGCGAGCACCATATGAGAAAGGTGGCATAGAAGCCAGTCCATTCCGTTTCACATAAGAGGGGTTAGGATAAGCATATGAATAAGCAGAGAAATTCTTCGAGGACTTAAGAACATAATGGTTAGAAGAATAATGCTCATATTCATAGCCCTTAGCTCTTCCCTGCGAAACAGAGGGGTTAGCACGATGATGATCATATGAGGATTTTGATCCTTTTGATGAATTTGATCCATGTGAGGAATTTGGTCCATATGAGGACTTGGATCCATATGAAGAATTTGACCTGGAGTTCCTATTCTTCACAGGTGGTGTCATGAGGACATTCACCTGAAGACTTTCAAGGCAACGTTTGGGAACCCAGATTTTCTTCATAGGGGAACCGTTCCTGCAGTTAGTGCCAACATATCTAGCAAATACTTCACCATTTTGATTTTTGAACAGTTTATAGTTGGAGTCAAATAACTCATCAGAAGAATGAGGAGATTCACATGTAAAGCCAGATAAACTGGAGGTCCCTTTGCAGCAACCCATGAGGTTTTGGAGTACTGCTCGGGTTTCCAATAAGTTCCATTAGCATTGAGTTTCCTCTCAAAGGCAATACCCTCTTTCCTAGGGTTCCTATTGAGGATCCGCTTTTTAAGCACATCACAAAGAGTCTGATGCCCTTTGAGACTTTTGTACATGCCTGTCATGTACAATTCCTTCAGCCCTGCATCATCAGTGATACTAGCAATGTCCTCAGATGAGGAATTAGTGATAGCAAAGACAGATGAAGAATTTGTGGCATAGAAGCATTTGAACATCCAGGTGAAGAATTAGCAGATTCACGTTCAATGCACTTCAAACATGGAGGAACAAATTCTTCCTGAGTAGCGCTAATTTGTTGAGCAAGTAATGAATCGCGCTCCTTCTGAAGATCTTCATAACTCACTCTTAGCTTCTCAAGATCTTGCTTTCTTTGAAGAAATTCATAAGAAAGCTTCTCATGATCAGATAAGTGAGTGTTATGATGACCTTGAAGGGTGTCAAACTGAAGGAAATATGCCCTAGAGGCAATAATAAAGTTATTATTTATTTCCTTATTTCATGATAAATGTTTATTATTCATGCTAGAATTGTATTATCCGGAAACATAATACATGTGTGTATACATAGACAAACATAGTGTCACTAGTATGCCTCTACTTGACTAGCTCGTTAACCAAAGATGGTTAAGTTTCCTAACCATAGACATGAGTTGTCATTTGATTAACGGGATCACATCATTAGGAGAATGATGTGATTGACTTGACCCATTCCGTTAGCTTAGCACTTGATCGTTTAGTATGTTGCTATTGCTTTCTTCATGACTTATACATGTTCCTATGACTATGAGATTATGTAACTCCCGCTTACCAGAGGAACACTTTGTGTGCTACCAAACGTCACAACGTAACTAGGTGATTATAAAGGTGCTCCACAGGTGTGTCCAAAGGTACTTGTTGAGTTGACGTATTTCGAGATTAGGATTTGTCACTCCGATTGTCCGAGAGGTATCTCTAGGCCCTCTCGGTAATGCACATCACTATAAGCCTTGCAAGCAATGTAGCTAATGAGTTAGTTACGGGATGATGCATTACTAACGAGTAAAGAGACTTGCTGGTAACGAGATTGAACTAGGTATTGAGATACCAATGATCGAATCTCGGGCAAGTAACATACCGATGACAAAGGGAACAACATATGTTGTTATGCGGTTTGACCGATAAAGATCTTCGTAGGATGTGGGAGCCAATATGAGCATCCAGGTTCCGCTATTGGTTATTGACCGGAGATATGTCTCGGTCATGTCTACATAGTTCTCGAACCCGTAGGGTCTGCACGCTTAAAGTTTCGATGACGGTTATATTACGAGTTTATGAGTTTTGATATACCGAAGGTTGTTCGGAGTCCCGGATGTGACCACGGACATGACAAGGAGTATCGAAATGGTCGAGACATGAAGATTGATATATTGGAAGCCTATATTTGGATATCGGAAGTGTTCCGGGTGAAATCGGGATTTTACCGGAGTACCGAGCACTACTACAAAAAGGGCTGCTAGTGGCGCACTTGTTTTCGCTACTAATGGCGCACTACAGGTGCGCCACTAGTACCACGCCATTAGATTTTTTTTTCTAATGGCGCAGCTGTGGTGCGCCATTAGTATCTGGCATACTAATGGCGCACCCGCTGGTGCGCCATTAGAATAGCCCACGGTGCGCCATTAGTATCTGGTATACTAATGGCGCACCACATAGAAGTGCGCCATTAGTAATAATATTTTTTCAAAAAAAAATTTCAATTTTTTTAAATTTTTTTTTCGTTTTTTTCTTAATCTCAGTTCACTATAGCTTAATCTCAGGTCAAATTGCACTCCGTGGTCAAACTTCCCGAAAGGTCACCCATCCTCACACTACTCCAGCCCAAACACGCTTAACTTCAGAGTTCTATCCAACCCCAGCAACAGCTCACTTCACAAGCACTTGTTGATATATCTAGCATATCAATCCTATTATACCTTGTTGATGTCTAGGACTTTGTTCATGTTCATGACTATGATAAAATTTTGAAAAATATTTCAAACTTCCCGGTCATATTACGTATCATTTTTTGAAAAAAAATTCGAAACCAATTTTTTTTTTCTATTACTAGTGGCGCACCATATCCACGGTGAGCCACTAGTAAGTCTGAAATTTTTTGAATTTTTTTGCCTCTAGATCTTGAAAGCCCCGTAACTTTTTTTCTGTTAGGTTTTTGGGGATTTAAAAAATGTTTAACAGGGTTCCCCAGGTTAAATTTGGATGTAACTTTTCGAGTAGATGATTTTTCATATAAAAAACTTTTTCATCCGAGTTCGTATGCAAAAGTTATGCCCATTTTACAAATTTCCAGAGAGATTTTGCAAATAAAGTCGAAATTCATATTTGTAAATTTTCCCAACAACTAGATCACATATCACATGGGAAACTTATTTTCTTTTATTTTTTTGACATTTCCATCATTTTCTTTTATTTTTTTAAACTGAAAAGGCGATCCACGAGGGGGGGTGCATTCGGTGTTGGGGCAAGTTAGTAATGGCGCACCGTGGGGTGGTGCGCCATTATTAGTTAAACTAGTAATGGCACACCACACCCACGGTGCGCCATTACTAGTTTTGAAAAAATAAAAAATTGATATTTTTTTGAATTTTTTAAAAAACTTAGTAATGGCGCACCGGTGGGCAAGGCGCCATTACTAGTTTAACTAGTAATGGCGCATTTGAGACATGGTGCGCCATTAGTAACAAATATTTTTTTGTTTACTTTTTTTCAAAACTATTAATGATAACAGTGGGTGTGGTGCGCCCTTACTATGTCAACATAGTAATGGCGCACTACTCCCACCGTGAGCCATTAGTAGTTTGAAAAAAAAAATTACTAATGGCGCACTGTGGGATGTGGTGCGCCATTAGTATTTGCACACTAATGGCGCACCAACACATGGTGCGCCATTAGTATTTAGTAATGGTGCACCACATGTACAGTGCGCCATTAGTGTCCATCCCATCTATAGCCCTTTTCCTAGTAGTGGAGGGGTTACCGGAACCCCCCGGGGGCTTAATGGGCCATAGTGGGCCTTAGTGGAGAAGAGGAGAGGCAACTAGGGCAGGGTCGCGCGCCTTTCCCCCTCTAGTCCGAATAGGACAAGGAGAGGGGGTAACGCCCCCCCCCCCTTTCCTTCGTCTCTCTCCCTTCTCTTTCCCCCTTCTCCTAATCCAACAAGGAAGGGAGGGAGTCCTACTCCCGGTGGGAGTAGGACTCCTCCCGGAGCGCCTCCTCATGGCTGGCCGCACCTCCCCCCATTGCCCCTTTATATACGGGGGTAGGGGGGCACCCTAGAGACATAACAATTGATCATTGATCTCTTAGCCGTGTGCGGTGCGCCCCTCCACCATAGTCCTCCTTGATAATATCGTAGCAGTGCTTAGGCGAAGCCCTGTGACGGTAGAACATCATCATGATCACCACGCCGTCGTGCTGACGGAACTCTCCGTCGACACTCGGCTGGATCGGAGTTCGAGGGACGTCATCGAGCTATATGTGTGCAAGAACTCGTAAGTGCCGTGCTTTCGGTGCTTGATCGGTCGGGCCGTGAAGACGTACGACTACATCAACCGTGTTGTGCAAACGCTTTCGCTTACGGTCTACGAGGGTATGTAGACAACACTCTCCCCTCTTGTTGCTATGCATCACCATGATCTTGCGTGTGCGTAGGATTTTTTTTGAAATTACTACGTTCCCCAACAGTGGTATTAGAGCCTAGGTTTTATGTGTTGATGTTGTATGCACGAGTAGAACACAAGTGAGTTGTGGGCGATACAAGTCATACTGCTTAACAGCATGTCATACTTTGGTTCGGCGGTATTGTTGGATGAAGCGGCCCGGACCGACATTACGCGTACGCTTACGTGAGACTGGATCTACCGACGTGCTTTGCACACAGGTGGTTGGCGGGTGTCAGTTTCTCCAACTTTAGTTGAACCGAGTGTGGCTACGCCCGGTCCTTGAGAAGGTTAAAACTACACTAACTTGACGGACTATCGTTGTGGTTTTGATGCGTAGGTAAGAACGGTTCTTGCTTAGCCCGTAGCAGCCACGTAAAACTTGCAACAACAAAGTAGAGGACGTCTAACTTGTTTTTGCAGGGCATGTTGTGATGTGATATGGTCAAGACGTGATGCTATATTTCATTGTATGAGATGATCATGTTTTGTAACCGAGTTATTGGCAACTGGCAGAAGCCATATGGTTGTCGCTTTATTGTATGCAATGCAATCGCCCTGTAATTGCTTTACTTTATCACTAAGCGGTAGCGATAGTCGTAGAAGAAATAGTTGGCGAGACGACAACGATGCTGCGATGGAGATCAAGGTGTCGCGCCGGTGACGATGGTGATCATGACGGTGCTTCGAAGATGGAGATCACAAGCACAAGATGATGATGGCCATATCATATCACTTATATTGATTGCATGTGATGTTTATCTTTTATGCATCTTATCTTGCTTTGATTGACGGTAGCATTATAAGATGATCTCTCACTAAATTTCAAGATAAAAGTGTTCTCCCTGAGTATGCACCATTGCCAAAGTTCGTCGTGCCCAGACACCACGTGATGATCGGGTGTGATAAGCTCTGCGTCCATCTACAACGGGTGCAAGCCAGTTTTGCACATGCAGAATACTCAGGTTAAACTTGACGAGCCTAGCGTATGCATATATGGCCTCGGAACACTAAGACCGAAAGGTCGAGCGTGAAGCATATAGTAGATATGATCAACATAGTGATGTTCACCATTGAAAACTACTCCATTTCACGTGATGATCGGTTATGGTTTAGTTGATTTGGATCACGTGATCACTTAGATGATTAGAGAGATGTCTATCTAAGTGGGAGTTCTTAAGTAATATGATTAATTGAACTTAAATTTATCATGAACTTAGTCCTGGTAGTATTTTGCAAATTATGTTGTACATCAATAGCTCGTGTTGTTGCTTTCATATGTTTATTTTGATATGTTCCTAGAGAAAACTGTGTTGAAAGATGTTAGTAGCAATAATGCGGCTTGGATCCGTGATCTGAGGGTTGTCCTCATTGCTGCACAGAAGAATTATGTCCTTGATGCACCGCTAGGTGTCGGACCTATTGCAGGAGCAGATGTAGACGTTATGAACGTTTGGCTAGCTCAATATGATGACTACTTGATAGTTTAGTGCACCATGCTTAACGGCTTAGAATCAGGACTTCAAAGACGTTTTGAACTTCATGGGCCATATGAGATGTTCCAGGAGTTGAAGTTAATATTTCAAGCAAATACCCGAGTTGAGAGATATGAAGTCTCCAACAAGTTCTATAGCTAAAAGATGGAGGAGAATTGCTCAACTAGTGAGCATGTTCTCAGATTGTCTGGGTACTACAATCACTTGAATCAAGTGGGAGTTAATCTTCCAGATAAGATAGTGATTGACAGAGTTCTCTAGTCACCATCACCAAGCTAGTAGAACTTCGTGATGAACTATAGTATGCAAAGGATAACAAAAACAATTCCCGAGCTCTTCGCGATGTTGAAATCAACGAAGGTAGAAATCAAGAAAGAGCATCAAGTGTTGATGATTGACAAGACCACTAGTTTCAAGAAAAGGGCAAAGGGAAACAAATGGAACTTCAAGTAGAATGACAAGCAAGTTGTCACTCCCGCGAAGAAGCCCAAAGCTGGACCAAAGCCTGAAACTGAGTGCTTACCTTTGCAAAGGAAATGGTCACCGAAGCGGAAATGCCCACAATATTTGGTGGATAAGAAGGATGGCAAAGTGAACAAGGGTATATTTGATATACAGGTTATTGATGTGTGCCTTACTAGTGTTTATAGTAGCCCCTGAGTATTTGATACTTGTTCGGTTGCTAAGATTAGTAACTCGAAACGGGAGTAGCATAATGAATAGAGACTAGTTGAGGGGAAGTGACGATGAGTGTTGGAAGTAGTTCTAAGATTGATATGATCATCATCACACACTCCCTATACTTTCGGGATTAGTGTTAAACCTAAATAATTGTTATTTGGCGTTTGTGTTGAGCATGAATATGATTTGATCATGTTTATTGCAATACGATTATTCATTTAAAGTCAGAGAATAATTGTTGTTCTGTTTACATGAATAAAACCTTCAATGGTCATACACCCAATGAAAATAGTTTGTTGGATCTTGATCGTAGTGATACACATATTCATAATATTGATGCCAAAAGATGCAAAGTTAATAATGATAGTGCAACTTATTTGTGGCACTGCCGTTTGGGTCATATCGGTGTAAAGCGCATGAAGAAACTCCATAAAGATGGATTTTCGGAATCACTTGGTTATGAATCATTTGATGCTTGCGAACCGTGCCTTTTGGGAAAGATGACTAAAACTCTATTCTCCAGAACAATGGAACGAGCTACTGACTTGTTGGAAATAATACATACTGATTTATGCAGACCAATGAGTATTAAGGCTCGTGGCGGGTATCGTTATTTTCTGACCTTCACAGATGATTTAAGCAGATATGGGTATATCTACTTCATGAAACATAAGTATGAAATAGTTGAAAGGTTCAAAGAATTTCAGTGTGAAGTGGAAAATCATTGTAACAAGAAAATAAAGTTTCTGCGATCTGATTGTGGAGATGAATATTTGAGTTACGAGTTTGGCCTTCAGTTAAAATAATGTGGAATAGTTTCATAAACTCATGCCACCTGGAACACCATAGCGTAACGGTGTGTCCGAACATCATAACCGCACTTTATTTGATATGGTGCGATCAATGATGTCTCTTACCGATTTACCAATATCATTTTGGGGTTATGCATTAGAGATAGTTGCATTCACGTTAAATAGGGCACCATCTAAAATCCATTGAGACGACACCGTATGAAGTATTTTAGCAATAAACCTAAGATGTCGTTTCTTAAAGTTTGGAGTTGCGATGCTTATGTGAAAAAGTGTCAACCTGATAAGCTCGAACCCAAATCGGGCAAATGTGTCTTCATAGGATACCCAAAGGAAACTGTTGGGTACACCTTCTATCACAGATCCAAAGGCAAGACATTCGTTGCCAAGAATGGATCATTTCTAGAGAAGGAGTTTCTCTCAAAAGAAGTGAGTGGGAGGAAAGTAGAACTTGATGAGGTAACTGTACCTGCTCCTTTATTGGAAAATAGTTCATCACAGGAACTGGTTCCTGTGACGACTACACCAATTAGTGAGGAAGCTAATGATGTTGATCATGAAACTTCATATCAAGTTACTACCGAACCTCGTAGGTCAACTAGAGTAAGACCCGCACCATAGTGGTACGGTAATCCTATTCTGGAGGTCATGTTACTTGACCATGGCGAACCTACGAACTATGAGGAAGCGATGATGAGACGAGATTCCGCGAAATGGCTGGAGGCCTTGAAATATGAGATAGGATCCATGTATGAGAACAAAGTGTGGACTTTGGTGGACTTGCCCGATGATCGGCCAGCCATAGAAAATAAATGGATCTTCAAGAGGAACACGAAAGTTGATAGTAGTGTTACTATCTACAAAGCTCGACTTGTCGCAAAAAGGTTTTCGACAAGTTCAAGGTGTTGACTACAATGAGATTTTCTCAACTGTAGCGATGCTTAAGTCTGTCTGAATCATGTTAGCAATTGCCACATTTTATGAAATCTGGCAAATGGATGTCAAAATTGCATTTCTTAATGGTTTTCTTAAGGAAGAGTTGTATATGATGCAACCAGAAGGTTTTGTCAATCCTAAAGGTGCTAAAAAATGTGCAAGCTCCAGCAAGCCATCTATGGACTGGTGCAAGTGGGGGAGTCCTGGACTAGGGGGTGTCCGGATAGCCGAACTATCATCTTTGGCCGTACTCCTAGACTATGAAGATACAAGATTGAAGACTTCGTCCCGTGTCCGGATGGGACTTTCCTTGGCGTGGAAGGCAAGCTTGGCGATGCGGATATGTAGATCTCCTACCATTGTAACCGACTGTGTAACCCTAACCCTATCCGGTGTCTATATAAACCGAGGGTTTTAGTCCGTGAGGACTAACAACAATCATACCATAGGCTAGCTTCTAGGGTTTAGCCTCCTTGATCTCATGGTAGATCTACTCTTGTACTACCCATATCATCAATATTAATCAAGCAGGAGTAGGGTATTACCTCCATCGAGAGGGCCGAACCTGGGTAAAAACATCGTGTCCCTTGTCTCCTGTTACCATCCGCCTAGACGCACGTTCGGGACCCCCTACCCGAGATCCGCCCGTTTGACACCGACATTGGTGCTTTCATTGAGAGTTCCTCCGTGTCGCCACCTATAGGCCCGATGGCTCCTTCGATCATCAACAATGACGCGTCCAGGTGAGATTTTTCTCCCCGACAGATCTTCGATTCGGCGGCTTTGTAATCGCGGGCCAATTCACTTGGCCATCCGGAGAAGATCGAAGCGACGCCCTGGACATCAGGTCAGATTTGAAGTTTAAACTACACGGCCGACATCCGCGGAGACTTGATCTTCGACGGATTCGAGCCGCAATAGCGCCGCCGCACTATCTCGATGGGCATGATCTAACTCTGCCGCCGAAAGGTGTCTCGGAGGTCAGATTAGTGTCTGCTCCGAACATTGATTCGAGCCGATCTCGCCGACGAGGATGGTTGGTTGGACACCACCTCGGGGCTGAAATCGCTACAGCGATTGAGCCGAACACAATCCCTGTCCTTCGCGAAGACCGTGACTCCAAGGTGCTGGACTCCTCTCCGACTTCAACCCTCCACGCCCTGCCAATCTAATCCGATTGGGCGCCGGTCATGGAGTTGATCGCATGACATCTTTCAAAGACTCGCCTTTGGCGACATCCAGAATTCACTAAAGTCTCCCTTTATCCGGAGAGCCCTGGCCGGACTACGGTCAGGAAGGTTGGGATGTGGACGACGAAGAAATTCAACACCCACCCACCACCCACTTTGTAGCCACATCGATGATTTAACCGACATGCTCGACTTCGACCAAGACATCGACGGTATGGACGACGATGTGGAGATTTACCAAGAACCAGCGCCTCTGTGGCACTGGAAGGCCACCTCGTCATACGACATATACATGGTGGACATCCAAAAGATGGGAACGGCGATGGAACAACGGAGGATGACCCTCCAAGAAGCAACCAAGCGCCGTCGTCGGTGGCGCTGCTCTAAATCCCGCCACAGCAAAAACGGTGATCCCGCACCGAGATAATAACACCCCGGACAAAGGCGAAGACAACCCGCCCAGCAGGACTCAGCGCAGGAGGAGGAGAAGCAAGTCCGCACGACGGTCTTGCAGAAAGAGAGGTAGAGGACGATAATTATCGCCTCCCTCCGAAGATGAGGCAAGCCTCAACGACGAATTAATTCTGTCGTGCTCGAGGATCCCGCCGAACAGGAGCATTTCAAACGCAGGCTTATAGCCACGGCAAGCAGCCTCAAGAAAAAGCAGCAACAGCTTAGAGCTGACCAAGACCTGCTAGGCGACGGATGGATGAAGTCCTTGCAGCCAAGAGTATGAACTCAACGCCTCCAAGAGATACCTCAACGCAGGCTGCTACCCCAATTAGAGGAAGCAGCACCCAAACCTACATCACCAGCGCATGATGCGGCCGACCGCCACCCGTGGTCGCGATGAGAGAGCCTCTAGACCCTCCATTCAAGCCGCACTCCGGCGTCGCTCGAAAAGTACCAAGGCATGGGGAAACGCGCCAGACCTGCAAGACATATTGGAGGACAAGGCAAGGCAAACAAGATCGATCTACGGATCGCGTGGGCGCCCCACGACACGTGATGATAACCGTCACGCCGGATACAGTAACTCCGGCCGGGCCGAACATAGTAGAGAAAGCTCATATGAGCTACTTCGTGATATAGCCCAATACAGAGGCGTCGCACACCCACTATGCTTCACAGATGAAGTAATGGATCATCAAATCCCTGAGGGCTTCAAACCTGTAAACATCGAATCATACGATGGTACCACAGATCCTGCGGTCTGGATCGAGGACTATCTCCTCCATATCCACATGGCCCGCGGTGATGATCTACATGCCATGAAATACCTCCCACTCAAGCTTAAAGGACCAGCTCGGCATTGGCACAACAGCTTGCCAGCAGAATCAATTGGTTGTTGGGAGGACCTAGAAGCCGCATTCCTTGATAACTTCCAGGGCACATATGTGCGACCACCAGACGCCGATGACCTTAGCCATATAATTCAGCATCCAGAAGAATCGGCCAGACAATTCTGGACACGGTTCCTAACCAAGAAAAATCAAATCGTCGACTGTCCGGATGCAGAGGGGCTAGCAGCCTTCAAACATAACATCCGCGACGAGTGGCTAGCCCGGCACCTAGGATAGGAAAAGCCGAAATCCATGGCAGCCCGCACAACACTCATGACCCGCTTTTGCGCGGGAGAGGACAGCTGGCTAGCTCGAAGCAACAACTTGGCCAAACACCCTGATAGTTCGGATACCAAGGACAGCAATGGCAGGTCGCGTTGCAATAAGAACAAGCGCCGCATTAACGGCGATAATGCTGAAGATACGGCCGTCAATGGTGGATTCAGAGGCTCTAAACCCGGTCAGCGGAAGAAGCCATTCAAAAGAAATACCCAGGGCCCGTCCAACTTGGACCGAATACTCGATCGCTTGTGCCAGATACATGGCACCCCCGAAAAACCAGCCAACCACACCAACAGGGATTGTTGGGTGTTCAAGCAAGCAGGCAAGTTAAGTGCCGAACTCAATGACAAGGGGCTGCATAGCGATGACGAGGAAGAGCCCCGGCCGCCGAACAATAGAGGACAGAAGGGCTTTCCCACACAAGTGCGGACGGTGAACATGATATACGCAACCCACATACCCAAAAGGGAGCGGAAGCATGCACTAAGGGACGTATATGCGATGGAGCCAGTCGCCCCAAAGTTCAACCCATGGTCCTCCTGCCCGATCACATTTGATCGAAGGGACCACCCCACTAGCATCCGTCACGGCGGATTCGCCGCATTGGTTCTTGACCCAATTATCGACGGATTTCACCTCACTAGAGTATTGATGGACAGCGATAGCAGCCTGAACCTGCTTTATCAGGATACAGTGTGCAAAATGGGCATAGACCCCTCAAGGATTAAACCTACAAAAACGATCTTTAAAGGCATCATACCGGGTGTAGAGGCCAATTGTACAGGCTCAGTTACACTCGAAGTGGTCTTCGGATCCCCGGATAACTTCCAAGCGAAGAGTTAATCTTCGACATAGTCCCGTTCCGCAGCGGCTATCACGCACTGCTTGGACGAACCGCATTTGCAAAGTTCAATGTGGTGCCGCACTACGCATACCTCAAGCTCAAGATGCCAGGCCCTCGAGGAGTAATCACGGTCAATGGAAACACCGAACGCTCTCTCCGAACGGAGGAGCACACGGCGGCCCTCGCGGCGGAGGTGCAAAGCAGCCTCTCACAGCAATTCTCGAGTCCGCCACTAAACGCCCGACACCGCTCAAGCGCGCCAAGTAACCTACAACAAGACCGCTCGCACGATTCAAGCACGCAGAGTAATCCGCCCCAACCCCAGCCCTCGCGAAATTGCGAAGCGATTACTACGCGTACATAACTACGCCCGAGATACCATGGGCATAAGGGAGGGCACGACCACGGCACGCCAGAATGCGGCTCAACCGCACTGTGGGCCCGGTTGTGTCATTCTTTTCTTTTTTCTTTTTCCTTTTTCTTACTTTCAGGACTCTGTTCTCCGAAGCCATGTCCGCATTCGCGCCGAATACACGATGCAACAGCCGTGGAAGCGAAAACTGCGCCGAGTGTCCAGTGGTCTCCATTACGAGCATTATACCTGTTTTACATACCATCCCGCAGCTTACCCTCGGAGGGGACATGTTAAATAGTCCCATCCCTTGCTTATCGCACAATTTGTATCGTTCTCCTCTTATTTGCAGTTTCTTTTTAATAACCAATATATAGCTCTTGCCTATTATTGCATTCTTTCCCATTATATATGTTCATTTATGACATTGCTTTACCTGCACAATTTGGTACGGCCAATACACCAGGGCTTAAGTACCCCAAAAGTATGGTGTGATAAGTCCAACACTTCCACAAGTGCGGCACCCGAACTTATAGCATTATATGCATCGGCTCAATCATGTCTTGGGTCAATAGTTGGGTTTGCCCGACTCCCATGTTTTGGTACCTTACGTTCTTTTATATCGGCTAAGGTAGCACTGGGAGAACCACTGCGATTGTGCCCCGGTTGAGCTGGGTTGAGCACCTCAGTGGAGAAAGCTAAAACTGACCGTCATGATAGGGCGAGAGCCGGTCGCTGTTCGAGAGGTTTTTTCGGGTCCCTAAAGACTTATGCCGCTTAGAGCGAGGAACCGGCATTGTCCGGTCAAGGCGTGGATAGCGCCCCGAACTCGGTCTTCCGAATACTAGGGGCTTCACCGAAATTTAAAATTATAGAATTCTATGGCTAAGTGAGAGTGTTCAAGCATTATAAGTCCGGTTGCCTTGTTCGTTGTGTTGAGCGCCTCACTCTATGGACCCAAGAATTAGAACAAGAGCGCTCAAGTTTATCCCGAACACCCCCGCACTCGTGGCATGGGGGCTGAAGCCAACGACTTGCCATCTCTCAAATTTGATAAACGGCCGCACAGAAGGTAATATTTTAAATTAACAAGCGTTGCTTAGCGTATATGAACAAGTTTTCATCGTACAGGATAACAAATTCGAGTCTATTCAAAAATTACATCTTTGGAGCACTCATCCGCTATACGGCGGGCAACCTTCAGGACGCCCTCATAGTACATTTCGGGCGTGTGATGCTCCTTGCCCTTCGGTGGCCCGTCCGTCACAAGCTTCTCCGCATCCAGCTTGCCCCAGTGCACTTTAGCACGGGCAAGGCCCCACGGCACCTTCAATGCACACGGAGCGCTTTGATGACTTCAATCCATGGACAAAGGCCCACCAGCCGCCGCAGACTAGCCCAAAGTAGCTCCTGTGCATGGCTTCCAATGGCCACAAACGAACTATGAGGCCCTTCATGGCCTGTTCGGCGACCTTGTGGAGCTCGACCAGCTGCTTCACTGGTCGCTTAGGGGCACCGGATGTCCGGCCTCAAAGATCTCGAGACTAGAACACCTTTTCCTCGAGCTCCCTCCTTGGCGCGGTAGAACGCGCATCATCGTACACACTATGGGGCAGATCTGCGAATGCTCTGGAGAGCTCGAATCCGGGTAAGTAATAGGTAATTCACTTTCACATGCTTGCTTTGCATAAAGAATGCCTTACCGCCGCTATCTTCTTTATTGCCTCAATCTCCGGAGGGCTTTTGGGCCTCGGCCTTAGCAGCTTTGGCACTCTCAAGAGCCGAAGCAAGCTCGACTCTCGGGTCTCGAGTCACGCCCAAACCCTCATGTTTTTCCACGAGCCTGGAGCTCTTGCCGACCTCCGCCAGCCACGCCTCGCCCTTCTCTCGCTCGGTGCGCCCGCAGCCGCTTGTTTTCAGTCGCGGACACCGCCTCCTTGTGGTCGCCACTCGCCATGGCCCCGCAGCATCCATGTTATTCCTGTTATTTTTTGCAACCAAATCCTTTCTATAAGGTATTTCTTTAATAAGATATTACTTACCTTCCATGTCCTCGAGCTGCTTCTTGGCAAGGCCGAGCTCGTTCTCAGACCGCTCGAGGCTCTGCTTCAATGCATTGACCTCCGCAGTCAGTGCGGCAGAGGTCAGCAGCGCAGCCTGCATTCCCATATTGACATACTTATGTTAGACTCCTGCATATATCTTTTTAGATCCTTAGTCCGGCTTTTCTTTCCGAACACCGAACTAAGCATCATGGGCTACTGTTTATGCGGTAATATTTTTACATATTCTAAACTTACCTCAAAGCCTGTTAGAAGGCTGGTACATGCTTTGGTCAGCCCGCTCTTGGCGGACTGAACTTTCTGGATCACCACACTCATAACAGTGCGGTGCTCCTCCTCGATGGAGGCGCTGTTAAGCGCCTCCAGTAAGCTATCCGGTGCCTCCGGTTGGACGGAGGACACCGGCGTCTTACCCTTCCTACGAAGGGACCGCTCGCCGGACTTCGGAACCGCTAAAGGTTCCAGTATGGAGTCCGGACGAGGGTCGGGCCTAGAGCCCCTGGGGGTCTCGCCTCCCACGCACCTGGAGTTCGGGAGGTCGCCTTGCGCCGCCTCCTGCGCCACCTCCTCTTGACCAGGCCCCCCTTGGGGCCCCACCTCGGCGTCGTCCGCAGCGTGAGGTGAGGAGGCGGCCGGAAGTGAAGTACTCTCCATTTCCGACGAACTCAGGGACCCGCTCGACAAAGCGGCGAGCTCGCCCTTGGGCGGGCTGCATGATTGTTCGGCATTAGAGAACACTATGCAATAGAAAAAAACCATGGGTATCCGGACACTTACGATCTCGCCAGGGGCTTGGCCCTTGTTGGCCACTCCTCCTCGTCGTTGTCGGCACAGGTGGAAGTCCGGAGGAAGGGTCCTTCCCTTCTTGGACCCTCCGGCCTCCCTAGTTGGGGCGGCCTTCCTTTTCCTCTCTTCCCCCGTTGGGGAAGAGGCTTCTTTTTCCTCCTCCTCGTTCTCAGGAGAGGATTCTGCCTCAAAATCTGATAGCACTTGGCGCCGGGAGCTTGTCGGTGTCAAAACCGGCGGATCTCGGGTAAAGGGTCCCGAACTGTGCGTCTAGGCGGATGGTAACAGGAGACAAGGGACACGATGTTTTTACCCAGGTTCGGGCCCTCTCGAAGCAGGTAATACCCTACTCCTGCTTGATTAATATTGATGATATGGGTAGTACAAGAGTAGATCTACCACAAGATCGTAGAGGCTAAACCCTAGAAGCTAGCCTATGGTATGATTGTTGTTCGCCCCACGGACTAAAACCCTCCGTTTATATAGACACCGGATAGGTTAGGGTTACAGAGTCGGTTACAATGGTAGGAGATCTACATATCCAGACGCCAAGCTTGCCTTCCACGCCAAGGAAAGTCCCATCCGGACACGGACGAAGTCTTCAATCTTGTATCTTCATAGTCTTGGAGTCCGCCACGATGATAGTTCGCTATCCGGACACCCCTAGTCCAGACTCCTCAAGAGCTCCCCGAACCAGGCTTCAATGATGACTAGTCCGGCACGCATATTGTCTTCGGCATTGCAAGGCAGGTTCCTCCTCCAAATACTTCATGGAAGGTTTTGAACACAAGGATAGTGTCCGGCTCTGCAAAACAAGTTCCACATACCATCGTAGAGAGAATAACTTTTGCACAGATCTGCTGACGTATTCCGCGGCATGACATCACACCACGGCCAAGCCTTTATATGAATCGTTTTTTACTGTTCCACCTTAGCGCGTTCAGCGAGGCGGTTTCCTTGGCACGTCTTTATCAAAGCGTAGATCGCGCCCCCTTATTCCGGGATTCCCATCAATACGGACGTGGGTAACCCAATCGTGCCCGTTGGCACGCCTCCTCTATCAAAGGCGAGTCCTGATCGATCACGAGGAGGGCTCTTGGTATTCAACCTCTTTATAATGAGACGAAGGCCCTCTTCTTTTTACACCCTCCATCGAGTTCGCCTCACGCTTCGAGTTCTAACACCCAAAGCTTCAGATTTAGGCGCTTCGGACCTTCGACGATGTCCGGCTCCGACTAGCACGGCCGATGGATGTCTTCTTCCGTCACAGAAGAAGACGTGCAAAAGCTGCGAGACGCCAGTATCTAACCGGCGAGATTTCGTGATAGGCTGCCTACCTGTGGCAGGTCATTCCTACTCCCGAGCTCGGCGAGAGCGTGGTGTTCGTGGTCACACTTCCTTCGGGGTTTAGGCTTCCCGACGGATCCCTTTGTGCGGGGGCTCATGTTTTATTATGGGCTGGATTTCCATGACTTGAATCCGGAGTCCATCCTCAATATCTCGTCATTCATTGTCGTATGTGAGGCCTTCCTCCATATTACCCCTCACTTCGGATTGTAGCTCAAGACCTTCAAGGTGGAGCCGAAGATGATCGAGGGGCAACAAGCAGAGTGCGGAGGGGCGGCCATAAGCAAGTGTGCTGATGCTCCATGGCCCGAGGGCTCTTTTCAAGAGGAGCTTGGTTTAGGCAACGGAGTGGTTTTATATCACCACTCCTGTGGGCACCAAATGGGTGGCGCTTCCCGCCTTCCGCTCAGGTCTGCCACAGCGGCTGGCGTCATGGGTCAACAAGGGGCTCGACTGGGGGTCGTCGAAGGACATTCCTTTATTGCAGGGCCGTATTCGAGACTTCCGAGGAAGAGAGATCAATCTGGTTGCAGTGGCGCAGGTTATGTTGATTCGGCGCCTTCTGCCCTGCAAACGCCGCCTCCGCTTTGTGGGAATTTAATCCGAGGGACCACGAGCTCTCCAACATTTTATGGGTACGACGCCCGTGGAGATGTATAAACTGTTCTTCGGATCACAAGAGAAGTGTCCGAACCTGACTGAGGACGCGGGACTGAGCTGCAATCGCCCAGATACTCAAGTAAGTAGTCCTGTAACCGGACAGGCTGTTCATTCATTTATCATATACATGCGCTTTAAAGGAGCCGTTTCTTGAACACGAGTGGATAGCCAAGGCAAAATTAATAAGGTGTCCGCCCTCCCGGAGACCACGCCGGATCCCATCTGACCAAGATGTTGAAGGCCGCGCCTTTTAAAGAAGGCGAAGGGGGAGCAGGAAGCAACCGCCTCACGAAGGAGGCTTCGAGGAAGGAGGATCAAAAGTCCCACCCTCCAAGGAGAGAAGAGGACCGCTTCGGAAGAACCGGAGGTCAAGGCCTCAAAGAGGGGAAAGAAATCTTCGTCAGAGAGTCCGGCGCTGGGAAGTATCCCAGCCGCACTGTTTCCCCAAGGGGATCCGCCCTCCAGCGAGCCGTAAGTAAAAAGAAGGGGTCTTGTAAATAAGGAACATCCCTGCATTTATTGCTAAAGATAAACGAAATTGTACCTTGTAGTTCGGATCTCAGCCCTTCTCAGCAGAGCTCGTCTTCGGGGGATCTTCTTTCGGAGATGATGGAGAGCGAAATGCCTCCACCTGTCGCACCCTCATGCGAGGCGGACGACCCTGAGGTGTCGTCGCGAGGTTTCCCAAGTCCGCGGGGCGGAAGGTCCGGCGCCAACTGGCGCGCGGTCGGAGGAGCTGAAGGATCTGCTCGGGCAAGCGGCTATCTCAGAAGATCACCGTGCTCTAATGGGTACGGTGATTGAAAGAATTGCATCCGCTGAGAGCGGATTGCATGAAGCCGCCGAAGTTTATCGACGGGTTTGAGGTACGCAAAATGATGTACCTTCCGACAGCTTATGCATATAGAATGCGCCAGATAGATTGTAGCCCCGAGACTCGGGATGTTGTCAAAATTGACAGCGTGCCGAGGATCATAATCTCAGTTATAACATATCTCTGCTCCTAAATAGGTGGCGGGGCGTCCGGTGGCCAGCCGGACTGATGAATATGCCGAACTAAAGCGGCAACTTGACGAGGCAGATGCGGACATCGCGCTGGTCAATAAACGGTTTGACGAGTCACAAGGTATGTGACTTCTATGCGGACACCTGGTAAGGGAGCTTGACGCCCATGCCTTACTACTCGTATGCTTAATGCGGGTGGTGCCGCTGCTGTGGAGGAGTTGTGGGCGGAACTTGCCCGAGCGAAAGACCAAGCCAGAAATAGTAATGTGGCCGCTTTAAGGGCGGCCGAAGAGCTAAAAGCCGAACGGGCTGCTCACTGCCGAAGCAAAGAGGAAATGGCCGATATGGCCATAAAGTTGAAGAATACTACCGACCGTTGTGTGGTTCTTGAAAAAGAACGTCAAGCAGAGCAAGAGGGCTTGAAAAAGGCCACCGCCGAATCCAAGGATGCCCGTTCCGCTTTGAGAGCTGCCAAGGAGGAGCTGAGTCAGGCCGGGGCTATTGCGGCTAGAAAACCGTTTCTGCTGCGGAGGAAATATAGGATCCGAAGTATGCTCGGTTGGACAAGTTGTGGAGTTCGAGGATGCTTATCGGACTTAGCGGCGAAGCGCCATGGACGCGATTGAGCACTTCCGAGGCGGAAGGGGCACGAAGGAAGAGCTGTATTGGTCGCAATTCCATAGTCCGGAGCGTCCTCTTCCGCTGACCGATCGGTTGGCGAATGGGCCGAGCTGAATCAATTATCCGGACTTGCCATGAAGCATGTCATGACTCATTTGTGGCCAAAGCGGACCCAATCAAGAGTTATTTTGGTTTAGTGCAGCAGTTCCTTGGTGCGGTGCAGCAGACGACGCAATGAAGCGGTCGGCGTGTATTGAGGAGCGGGATGGCTCGCCCGTGTCAAGACATACTGGGCGGAGATGAAGGCCACCGATGTTGCATCCCAAGATTTGGATGAAGCCGAGTACCGCCGAGCACTATTTTGAGGAAGTCTGCAGGCTCGCTTAATAGAGACGCGTGCTCAAGGATATTATGTTTAAATGACATGTATGATTTGTGAAAACAATGTTTCGATATAATATAAGAGCTTTTTATACTTGTGCGTTCAAGTAGCAAACTACTCCATGTGCGGCCGTTGATGTATATGTATATATAACCTGAAAGATGGCAGTCCTTGGCTTCAGCCCCCACGCACATAGTGCGGGGGTGTTTGCAAAGAAGGCGCTTTTTCACACTTAATCCAACGTCTTGGTCCTATTAAGGAGGTGGTAGCGTAGCAAACTAGGCAACCGGACTATAATGCTTTATCACTTTCAGTTAGCCATAGGAGTTCGAGGGTGGGGCTACTATATAGCCCTCGGGGCACCGCACTCTCCGAATTCGAGTGCGATGTGCTGATCAAAAACGGTCCTTCGTTAATGCGGAGGAATTCTAAACATTCCGGTGAGTCATCGAGTGGTTGACTAGTCTCACTATATCATGACAGTCGGTTTCGGCCGCTTTCATCGAGGTGCTCGCCCGGCCGAACCGGGGCACAATCGCAGTAGTTCTCCTGGTGCCGCGTTAGCCGATAAAACGGAACGTAAGGCAGCAAAACACAGGAGTCGGGCAAACCCAACATTTGACCAAAGACATGATTCGGAGCTGATGCATATAAGGCCTAACTCGAGACGCCGAACACTCCCTAAGGTATTCGGTCTTTATAAAAACGGGCAGAATAATGCCCTAAGCCCCTGGTGTCCAGGTACGCGCAAAAATTCTGGTGCGGCCAATGCCAAAACGCCAGCCTCCTCCTCGGTTATAGTAAGAAACCGGGTGATGTGTATCAAGAAGAGACAGTAAAAAAGGTTTCACAGGGTCTTAATCTGAAAAGAATCCTTGCAACGGGTCCCTACTGCGCACGCCTGCGCTGTGTCTCCGCAGTGCGATCTCGGACGGGTGTAGCACGTTGTTCATCTGTAAAAGAGAGGAACTTAGTTTAAAAGAAAAAAGATCGTGCGAAAGATGTACTTTATATTAAATAAACAGAGTACGATTCGAAGAAGTGAATAAAATTGAGCTTTATTGTCTCTTGTTGTGCATGCATGTAGCCCCTTGTATGGGGGTATGCTGCTAGTAGGCGCCGGCCGCGTCTAGCCGTGTCCGGGGTTTGAATGACCTATTCAGGTTTTTTGACTAGCGGTGCCGGATAGGTGTGGGGCTGTCAAGGCAGTCTCACGTTCTTCCGTGCTCGAGTAACACTTAATACTCCCTTTTAATGAGATGATGCCGCGTGGACCGGGCATTTTAAGTGTAAGAGATGCATAATGCGGTATTGCGTTAAAGCGGGCGAAAGCTCCACGCCCCAGTACTGCTTGATAGCTACTGTCGAATGGGGAGATGTGGAAGGTTAACTTTTCGCGGCGGAAGTTGTCGGATGAGCCGAATACAACTTCTAGTAGAAGGGAGCCCGTACAATGGGCATACGGGCCGGGCATTACCCCTTTGAAGGAGGTGTTGCTATGGCGAATTTTGGTTGGGTCTATCCCCATGCTGCGGATTGTGTCCTGATATATCAGGTTTATGTCACTGCCGCCATCCATGAGGACTTGTGTAAATTGGAATCCGTCAATGATAGGATCCAATATCAAGGCAGTCCATCCTGCGTTCCGGATACTTTCGGAATAGTCCTGATGGTCGAAGGTGATTGGTTTTGACAACCAGTGTTGGTACTCCGCTAGGGTAGTTTGTGCGGCGCGCATTTTAGTGGGCACCGCTCTATTTTTCCCTTTGATCACGTGAAGTGAGTTTACTGTTTTAACCTCTTGTGGGAAATTCTTTTGTTTCGGGGGGCTCGCTTGTGGTGCTCGCCATCATCTTCACTTGGTGTGTCGAGCCACTTGTGTTCGGGCGTTGAGTCTGCCGGACTGTTGGAAGACCAACAATCTCTGTGGGTATGGTTTGCAGGCCTCCCGGAGTACTGTGGATTTGACATATCTTGTCCAAGATTTTGTTTAAGTTGGATAGCTCATCGCTATTGTCCTTAAGGGGCAGTTTTTTATTGTTCTGCCGTGAGCTTTTGAATCCGGCGTTGACTGTCGCGCTCTTTGGACCGTTCCCCTTAATACGGAGCTGGTCCTTGTTGTGCCGTGGTTTCCCATTTCCATCCCTGACTTCGGATGTACTTGGGTCGCTGGTGCTGCATCTTGCTAGCCAGCTATCCTCTCCCGCGCAAAAGCGGGTCATGAGGCTTGTTAATGTGGCCATGGTTCTCGGCTTCTCTTGGCTGAGGTGTCTGGCGAGCCATTCGTCTCGGACGTTGTGTTTGAAAGCTGCTAAGGCGGCGTCCGGACAATCGACTATTTGGTACTTTTTGGTGAGGAACCTGTTCCAGAATTTGGGCTAACTCTCCGGGTTGTTGAGTTATATGACTTAAATCGCTCAGATCCGGAGGACGGACATAAGTCCCTTGAAAATTTGTTCAAAAGCATCCTCGAGCTCTTTCCAACTTCCAATGGTATTTTCGGGGAGGCCTTTGAGCCAATGCCGGGCTGGCCCTTTGAGCTTGAGGGGTAAGTATTTTATGGCGTGGAGATCATCTCCTCTAGCCATGTGTATGTGGAGGATATAGTCCTCAATCCAGACTCCAGGGTCTGTTGTTCCGTCGTATGCCTCTATGTTTACGGGTTTGAATCCCGCTGGGAATTCGTGATCCAGCACCTCATCGGTGAAACACAGGGGGTGTGCGGCGCCCCTATATTTGGGTGTGCCGTGATGTTCGGATATTTGGCGTGTTGCATTGCTTTGAAGAGCTTGCTTTCTCGGCCCATAGATGGACCTAACTGGGCCATCCTTTTGATGTGAATCCTTATGCGGATCGCGTACCAGCTTGTGTGCGGCGCCATTTGCCGCTCTCTTTTTGCCGTGGGGTCGCCCATCCGACCGGTGGCCTTCTTACTTTTTGATTGTGGGGGTCTATGGCCTCCTCATCAAATTCGGCGTAACTTTCTCTTTGGGTAGCTCTTTGTTCGCGATCACCGCCGATTTGTCTCATGTGTTGAATACTTTGCTCCATCTGATTCTGAGTGCATCTTCCACTGTTTTGAGCTTCCGCCGCTTTTTTCAGCTACGCCAGCGAGCGGGCGACGAGCCTTTTGTGGAGGTTATTCTGCTCCAACAATTTTTCTGGCGTGAGATCGTCCGGACTGTTATCTTCGCCGGGGACGGGTTGTTTATCCAAGTTGTCTTGTTCGGACGATTGTTCGATAGCATGTTCGTCGTCCACCGGTTCGCCCTGCTCTATGGCTGGGTCTTTGTTGAGGCGGGACTTGGTTCGGCGTTTATGTTGCCGTTTTGACTGCTTTTCGAGGGATTTATCCTTCGTAGCATCCCATTGTTCCTCGTCTTCATTTCCTTTAGGTGTATCCACCATGTATACATCATGGGATGAGGTGGTTGTCCAGCGTCCTATAGGCGCTGGTTCATGGTTGTCTCCGACATCGTCGTCCATACCGTCGATGTCTTCGGAGTTGAAATCGAGCACGTCGTGTAAGCTTTCGACAGTGGCTATGAAGTGGGTGGTGGGTGGGCGTTGAATTTCTTTGTCGTCCGCATCCCAACCTTCCTGACCGTAGTCCGGCCATGGCTCTCCGGATAAAGAGAGAGACTATAGTGAATTCAGGATGTCGCCAAAGGGCGAGTGCTGAAAGATGTCCGCGGTAGTGAACTCCATGACCGGCGCCCGATCGGATTCGATTGGCAGGGGCGCGGAGGGTTCGGAGTCCGGAGAGGAGTCCGGCACCTGGGAGTCACGGTCTTCGCAAAGGATATGGATTGTGTTCGGCTTAATCGTCGTAGAGATTTCTTCCTCCGAGGTGGTGTCCAACCAACCATCCTTGATCGGCGAGATCGGCTCCAAATCAATGTTCGGAGCGGACACTATGCGGCCTCCAGGACACTGTTCGGCGGCAGAGTTAGATCATGCCCATCGAGACAGTGCGGCGCGCTTGGCTGTGGCTCGAATCCGTCAAAGATCAAGTCTCCGCGGATGTCGGCCGATAATTCAAGCTTCCAAATTTGACTCGATGGCTGGGGCGTAGCTTTCAATCTGCTCCAGATGGCCAAGTGAATTGCCCGCAGCAAAGCCGCCGAATACAAAGATCTGTCCGGGAGAAAAGTCTCACCCGACCGCGTCGTTGTTGATGATCGAAGGAGCCATCGGGCCCATAGGTGACGCTACGCAGGAACTCTCAATGAAAGCACCAATGTCGTGTCAAACCGGCGGATCTCGGTAGGGGGTCCCGAACTGCGCGTCTAGGCGGATGGTAACAGGAGACAAGGGATACGATGTTTTACCAGGTTCGGGCCCTCTCGATGGAGGTAATACCCTACCCTGCTTGATTAATATTGAAGATATGGGTAGTACAAGAGTAGATCTACCACGAGATCGTAGAGGCTAAACCCTAGAAGCTAGACTATGGTATGATTGTTGTTCGTCCCACGGACTAAAACCCTCCGTTTATATAGACACCGGATAGGTTAGGGTTACACAGAGTCGGTTACAATGGTAGGAGATCTACATATCCGTATCGCCAAGCTTGCCTTCCACGCCAAGGAAAGTCCCATCCGGACACGGGACGAATTCTTCAATCTTGTATCTTCATAGTCTTGGAGTCCGGCCACGATGATAGTTCGGCTATCCGGACACCCCCTAGTCCAGGACTCCCTCAGAGCTCCTTCGAGTTCCCGTGGCCTCCTTCTTGGCCTTCTTCTCCGTCACCACGTGAGGTGCCGGAGCCAGCAGTCCCATCAATCAGGCGTCCGCTGGGTCTTCTGGCAAAGGAGTCGGACAGTTAATCTGTCCGGACGTCTTCAGCCAGTCCTGTCCAAGGTTTGGGAGTTTTTAGATCCCGCATAGAGTCAAACTATGAAAAAAGCGTCCCATAAAGGGTAAAATAACTCACCTCACTGGCTTGACGCTGCGAGCTGAATCCGTGATCTTCTAGTAGCGGATGTGGGAGCCTCGCGCCTATGAACAAAGACCTTCCTGCATATTCGCACGTAGTGTCAAGAGCCTTTTAGAGTTGAGTGTTGTGCGGATCAAACTCCCACAATTTGAAGGCCCGTTGTTGGCATGGGAGAATCCGCGGATGAGCATCACCTGGATTACGTTGACAAGCCTGAGATTCTTGTCCACCAGGTTTCGGACGCAGGTTTTGAGTCCGGACAGCTCGTCCGAATTCCCCCACGTCAGGCTTGTCTCTTTCAATGATGAGAGCCGTGTGGGGAAGCCAGATCGGAATTCGGGGGCCGCCGCCCATTGAGAGTCGCGCGGCTCAGTGATGTAGAACCACCCCGATTGCCTCCCCTTTATGGTCTCCACAAAGGAGCCCTCGAGCCATAGGACTTTGGCCATCTTGCCAACCATGGCGCCCAAGACTCCGCTTAGCGGCCGCCCACTACCTTCGGCTTGACATTGAAGATCTTCAGCCATAAGTCAAGTGCGGCTGGATGCAGAGGAAGGCCTCGCATACCACGATGAACGCCGAGATGTTGAGGATGAAATTGGGCCAGATCATGGAAGTCCAGGCCGTAGTAGAACATGAGCCCCCGGACAAATGGGTGAAGTGGAAAACCTAGTCCGCGGAGGAAGTGGGGGAGAAACACCACCCTCTCATGGGGCCTGGGGGTTGGAATGAGCTGCCCCGCGTCGGGCAGCCGGCGCCGATGTTGCTGGACAAGTATCCGCCTCCGCAGCTTTTTGATGTGCCCTCCATGAAGGAGGAGGCCATCCACCCGCCTCCCCGCTCCGGACATAGTTGGAGATGGTTGAGGTGGGATGTGCGGACTTGGGCGCTGGAGCTCGAGTGCGCGGAAATGGATGAGCAAAGGAGGAAGAAGGCGTAGGTGAAAAGGTGGATCCTTATCCCCTTATATGGACGGACGAAGCTATGCGTCCCCCGCCAACCTGGTAAAACTCGCTTATCTCCCAAGCGCCGTAATCAATGGCGCAAATGGGTTACCCACGTCCGTATTGATGGGAATCCTGGAATAAGGGGGCACGATCTATGCTTTGACAAGACGTGCCAGGGAAACCGCCTCGCTAAACGCGCTGAGGTTGAATAGTAAAAAATGATTCATATAAAGGCCTGGCCGTGGTGTGATGTCACGCCGCGGAATACGTCAGCAGATCTGTGCAAAAGTTATTCTCTCTACGGTGGTATGTGGAACTTGTTTTGCAGAGCCGGACACTATCCTTGTGTTCAAAACCTTCCATGAAGTATTCGGAGGAGGAACCCGCCTTGCAATGCCGAAGACAATATGCGCGCCGGACTCGTCGTCATTGAAGCCTGGTTCAGGGGCTACTGAGGGAGTCCTGGACTAGGGGGTGTCCGGATAGCCGAACTATCATCTTTGGCCGGACTCCTAGACTATGAAGATACAAGATTGAAGACTTCGTCCCGTGTCCGGATGGGACTTTCCTTGGCGTGGAAGGCAAGCTTGGCGATGCGGATATGTAGATCTCCTACCATTGTAACCAACTCTGTGTAACCCTAACCCTATCCAGTGTCTATATAAACCGGAGGGTTTTAGTCCATAGGACGAACAACAATCATACCATAGGCTAGCTTCTAGGGTTTAGCCTCCTTGATCTCGTGGTAAATCTACTCTTGTACTACCCATATCATCAATATTAACCAAGCAGGAGTAGGGTATTACCTCCATCGAGAGGGCCTGAACCTGGGTAAAAACATCATGTCCCTTGTCTCCTGTTACCATCCGCCTAGATGCACAGTTCGGGACCCCCTACCCGAGATCCGCCGATTTTGACACCGACAGCAAGCATCTCGGAGTTGGAATATACACTTTGATAAGTTGATCAAAGCATATAGTTTTATACGGACTTGCAGTGAAGCCTGTATTTCCAATAAAGTGAGTGGGAGCACTACAGCCTTTCTGATAAGTATATGTGAATGACATATTGTTGATCAGAAATGATGTAGAATTTTTCTGGAAAGCATAAAGAAGTGTTTGAAAGGAGTTCTTTAAAGGAAAGACCTCAGTAAAGCTAGTAAAGCTACTTACATATTGAGCATCAAGATCTATTGAGATAGATCAAGACGCTTGATAAGATTTTCAATGAGTACATACCTTGATAAGATTTTGAAGTAGTTCAAAATAGAACAGTCAAAGAAAGAGTTCTTGCCTGTGTTGCAAAGGTGTGATATTGAGTAAGACTCAAATCCCGACCACGACAGAAAATAGAAATAGAATGAAAGTCATTCCCTATGCCTCGGTCATAGGTTCTATAAAAGTATGCCATGCTATGGACCAGACCTATTGTATACTCTGCCCTGGTTTGGCAAGGGAGTACAATAGTGATCAAGGAGTAGATCACTGGACATTGGTCAAAATTATCCTTAGTGGAATAAGGATATGTTTCTCGATTATGGAGGTGACAATAGGTTTGTCGTAAAGGGTTACGTCGATGCATGATTTGACACTGATCCAGATGACTCTAAGTCTCAATCTGGATACATATTGAAAGTGGGAGCAATTAGCTAGAGTAGCTCCGTACAGAGCATTGTACACATAGAATATTTTTGCAAAATACATGCGGCTCTGAATGTGACAGACCCGTTGACTAAACTTCTCTCACCAGCAAAACATGATCACACCTTAGTACTCTTTGGGTACTAATCACATATAGATGTGAACTAGATTATTGACTTTGGTAAACCCTTTGGGCGTTGGTCACATGACGATGTGAAATATGGGTGTTAATCACATGCAGATGTAAATATTAGTGTTAAATCACATGGTGATGTGAACTAGATTATTGACTCTAGTGCAAGTGGGAGACTGAAGGAAATATGCCCTAGAGGCAATAATAAAGTTATTATTTATTTCCTTATTTCATGATAAATGTTTATTATTCACGCTAGAATTGTATTAACCGGAAACATTATACATGTGTGAATACATAGTCAAACATAGTGTCACTAGAATGCCTCTGCTTGACTAGCTCGTTAATCAAAGATGGTTAAGTTTTCTAACCATAGACATGAGTTGTCATTTTATTAATGGGATCACATCATTAGGATAATGATGTGATTGACTTGACCCATTCCGTTAGCTTAGCACTTGATCATTTAGTATGTTGCTATTGCTTTCTTCATGACTTATACATGTTCCTATGACTATGAGATTATGTAACTCCCGCTTACCGGAGGAACACTTTATGTGCTACCAAACGTAACAACGTAACTAGGTGATTATAAAGGTGCTCCAGAGGTGTCTCCAAAGGTACTTGTTGAGTTGACGTATTTTGAGATTAGGATTTGTCACTCCGATTGTCGGAGAGGTATCTCTGGGCCCTCTCGGTAATGCAAATCACTATAAGCCTTGCAAGAAATGTAGCTAATGAGCTAGTTACGGGATGATGCATTACGTAACGAGTAAAGAGACTTGCCGGTAACGAGATTGAACTAGGTATTGAGATACCGACGATCGAATCTCGCGCAAGTAACATACCGGTGACAAAGGGAACAACGTATGTTGTTATGCGGTTTGACCGATAAAGATCTTCGTAGAATATGTGGGATCCAATATGAGCATCCAGGTTCCGCTATTGGTTATTGACCGGAGATATGTCTCGGTCATGTCTACATAGTTCTCGAACCCGTAGGGTCCACACGCTTAAAGTTTTGATGACGGTTATATTATGAGTTTATAAGTTTCGATGCACTGAAGGTTGTTCGGAGTCCCGGATGTGATCACGGACATGACGAGGAGTCTCGAAATGGTCGAGACATGAAGATTGATATATTGGAAGACCATATTTGGATATCGGAAGTGTTCCTAGTGAAATCGGGATTTTACCGGAGTACCGAGGGGTTACCGGAACCCCCCGGGGGGCTTAATGGGCCATAGTGGGCCTTAGTGGAGAAGAGGAGAGGCGGCTAGGGCAGGGCCGCGCGCCCCTCCCCCTCTAGTACGAATAGGACAAGGAGAGGGGGGCGCCCCCCTTTCCTTCCTCTCTCTCCCTCCTCTTTCTCCCTGTCTCCTAATCCAACAAGGAAGGGAGGGAGTCCTACTCCCGGTGGGAGTAGGACTCCTCCTGGCATGCCTCCTCCTGGCCGGCCGCACCTTCCCCCTTGCTCCTTTATATACGGGGGCAGGGGGGCACCCTAGAGACATAACAATTGATCATTGATCTCTTAGACGTGTGCGGTGCCCCCCTCCACCATAGTCCTCCTCGATAATATTGTAGCGGTGCTTAGGCGAAGCCCTGCGACGGTAGAACATCATCATCATCACCACGCCGTCGTGCTGACGGAACTTTCCCTCGACACTCGGTTGGATCGGAGTTCGAGGGAAGTCATCGAGTTGTACGTGTGCAAGAACTCGGAGGTGCCGTGCTTTCGGTGCTTGATCGGTCGGGCCGTGAAGACGTACGAATCCATCAACCGCGTTGTGCTAACACTTCCGCTTACGGTCTACGAGGGTACGTAGACAACACTCTCCCATCTCCGTGTGTGTAGGAATTTTTTTGAAATTACTACGTTCCCTAACACAAACTTGGACTGAAGCGTCTGAAGACTTTCAGCCAAAGCTTTCGATTGATCCATTTCTTCACCCAACATATCATCGCTCTTATTTAGCATGTGTTGGACTTTTTACAGAGCTATTTGTTATTTAGTAGCAAGGGAAGCAAGTTTGACATAACTGGGTCCAAATTCATCTACAGATTCATCATCACTGGACTCAGATAGGTAGCATTCAGTTGCCTTAGAACTTTTTGCCATAAGATATGGTGTAGAAGATGATGATTCTGGTTTGAATATCATCGCATTGAGAGATTCCTTGAAATCCTCAAACCAAGGATCATGATGGGTTCAATGACCTTCATAGACCTCAGAGAGTCGGTCCTAGATAAGCTTCGCATGGTTGAGATGCATGATGTTCCTGAACTGATTTTGAGACAGACAGGAGCAGATGACGTCTTTCGTCGTAAGGTTGAGAAGAGTGTACTTGCGAATGTCATCAGCTTCCGCCATCTTGCACAGATCGGTAAGACCAATCTCGGTGACGGTCCACAGCTCGTTGTTCATTGCCATGAGGCACTTCCTCATCATGGCCTTCCACTTGGGATAATCATGACCGTCAAAGATGGGGCATGTCACTTTCTTCATACCTGCGGTCGACATAACTAAAACTCCAGGTGCTTAAACCAAAATCACACAGAACAAGGGAGTACCTTGCTCTGGTACCAATTGAAAGTGCGTTATATCTACTAGAGGGGGGTGAATAGGCATTTTTTATGAATTCTTCACTAAGGAATTTGCTGGTGAGGAAATTTCTTAGTGAAGGACTATTTGCATTGGAATAAGTACTCAGCCGTAAACACGATAGAACACAAGCATAGTCATGATGATGAAATGATGACACGCACAGAGTACAGAAAGCGTAAACACAGGACAACACAGGATGAAGACGGACAGACTGAAGAAATTGAACTGAGTAAATTGAGAAAGTCTTCAGTCAAAGTCTTCAAACAGATATGAACAAGCACACAACAACTAAAATGAGGAAATGAAAGAGTTGAGGAAATAGAGCCAGTAAGCTTGGTGAAGACAATGATTTGGTAGACCAGTTCCAACTGCTGTCTCAGTTGTACGTCTGGTTGGAGCGGCTAGGTATTTAAACCTGAGGACACACAGTCCCGGACACCCAGTCCTGAACACGCGGTCCAGGACACTTAGTCCTCACCGTATTCTCCTTGAGCTAAGGTCACACAGACCTCGCCCAATCACTCATGGTAAGTCTTCAGGTGACTTCCAAACCTTCATAGACTCGGTCACTCGGCGATCCACAATTCCTCTTGGATGCTCTAGACCATGACGCCTAACCGTCTAGAAGAAGCACAGTCTTCAAAGGTAACAAGCGTCGGATCCATGCAGGATCAATCTCTCAGTGATGCTCAATCACTTTGGGTTTGTAGGTGTGTCGGGTTTGGGTTTTCCTCACTTGATGATTTTCGCTCAAAGTCCTCGGAGGATGGGATGCTCTCAAATGAGAAGTGTCAGTTTCTCTTGGAGCAGGCAACCAGCTAGTGGTTGTAGGGGGCGGATATTTATAGCCTAGGGAGCAGCCCGACATGATAAGACATAAATGCCCTTCAATGATATGACCGTTAGGTGGGTAGATATTTTGGGACAGCTGGCGCATAGCACAACAATGGTCGGAAATTTGATTCTCAAATTCCTTAGGGCTATCATGTTCCTCTTGTGTAGGCAATCCAAGACCGGTGAATTCCTAACTCCTCGTCCGAACAAATTCTCAGTGACTAGAAGAACTTCGTCTCTCACATCAAGAAATTGACTGAATCTGTATGAGATTTCCAATGGCTTCACTCGAAGGGATTGGTAGGTGTAGGATTTTTAGTTGAGCATCACATGGAAATTTTTCCTTAGTATTTCCTCGACCCCTTTTAACAGTAAGGTGTTTCCTATGACTCAAGAAAGAGAAAACTAAACTATGAAAACAAAAATCTTCATGCTTCATGTTCCTCGAATGAATACCAAGTCTTCAAGGTCACACCAATTTCTTCACTTTCAAAGTCTTCAGAAAGTCTTCAGAAATCTAAAGTGTTCAGTCGAAGAACTTCATTTTTAGGGGTCGACTTTCTCTGTAAATATCAAACTCCTCATTGACTTATAAACCTTTGTATACTCACAAACGCATCAGTCCCTTAACCTATAAGTCTTCAATACACCAAAATCACTAAGGGGAAGTAGATGCACTTACAGGTATTACTGTCGTTCCGAATGATAAAGATGAATTGATCCCGCAAAGAATTATTACAGGTTATAGGATGGTAATTGATTTCCGAAAATTAAATAAAGCTACTAAAAAGATCATTACCCTTTACCTTTTATTGATCAAATGCTAGAAAGACTATCCAAACATACACATTTCTGCTTTCTAGATGGTTACTCTGGTTTCTCTCAAATACCTGTGTCGGTGGAGGATCAAGAAAAGACTACTTTTACTTTCGCTTTCCGTACTTTTGCTTATAGACGTATGCCTTTTGGTTTATGTAATGCACCTGCTACCTTTCAAAGATGCATGATGGCTATATTCTCTGACTTTTGTGAAAATATTTGTGAGGTATTCATGGATGATGTCTCCGTTTATGGACCCTCTTTTGATGATTTCTTGAGCAACCTTGAACGATTTTTGCAGAGATGCGAAGATACTAGTCTTGTTTTGAATTGGGAGAAGTGCCACTTTATGGTTAATGAAGGCATTGTCTTGGGGCATAAAATTTCTGAAAGAGGTATTGAAGTCGATAAAGCTCTATTGAGAAGATGTCGTGTCCTAAGGACATTAAAGGTATAAGAAGTTTCCTTGGTCACGCCGGTTTTTATAGGAGGTTCATTAAGGACTTTTCTAAAATTTCTAGGCCTCTGACTAATCTATTACAAAAAAGATATTCCTTTTGTTTTCGATGATTATTGTGTAGAAGCATTTGAAATACTTAAGAAAGCTTTGGTTTCTGCACCTATTGTTCAGCCACCTGATTGGAATTTACCCTTTGAAATTATGTGTGATGCTAGCGATTATGCTGTAGGTGATGTTCTAGGACAAAGAGTTGATAAGAAGTTAAACATTATTCAATATGCTAGTAAAACTATAGACACTGCCCAGCGAAATTATGCTACTACTGAAAAAAGAATTCTTAGCAGTTGTATTTGCTTGTGATAAGTTCAGACCTTATATTGTTGATTCTAAAGTAACTATTCACACTGATCATGTTGCTATTAAATATCTTATGGAAAAGAAAGATGCTAAACCTAAACTCATTAGATGGGTTCTCTTGCTACAAGAATTTGATTTGCATATTATTGATAGAAAGGGAGCTGAGAACCCCGTTGCAGACAACTTGTCTAGGTTAGAGAATGTTCTTGATGACCCACTACCTATTGATGATAGCTTTCCTTATGAACAATTAGCTGTCATAAATACTTCTCATACTGCTCCATGGTATGCTGATTATGCTAATTACATTGTTGCTAAATTTATACCACCTAGTTTCACATACCAGCAAAAGAAAAAGTTCTTTTATGATTTAAGACATTACTTCTGGGATGACCGACACCTTTATAGAAGGAGTAGATGGTGTCATTAGACGTTGTGTACCTGAGCATGAACAGGAACAGATCCTACGCAAGTGTCACTCCGAGGCATATGGAGGACACCATGCTGGAGATAGAACTGCACATAAGGTATTGCAATCCAGTTTTTGTTGGCCTACTCTCTTCAAGAATGCTCGTAAGTTTGTCTTGTCTTGTGATGAATGTCAAAGAATTGGTAATATTAGTAGACTTCAATAAATGCCTATGAATTATTCTCTCGTTATTGGACCATTTGATGTTTGGGGCTTTGATTATATGGGACCTTTTCCTGCCTCTAATGGATATACACATATTTTAGTTGATGTTGATTATGTCACTAAGTGGGTAGAAGCTATTCCAACTAGTAGTGCTGATCATAACACTTCTATTAAAATGCTTTAAAAATTTATTTTTTCGAGGTTTGGAGTCCCTAGATATTTAATGACTGATGGTGGTTCACATTTTATTCATGGTGCTTTTCGTAAAATGCTTGCTAAGTATGATGTTAATCATAGAATTGCATCTCCATATCACCCAAAGTCTAGTGGTCAAGTAAAAATTGAGTAATAGAGAGCTTAAATTAATTTTGTAAAAGACTATTAATAGATCTAGAAAGAATTGGTCCAAGAAACTTGATGATGCATTATGGGCTTATAGAACTGCATATAAAAATCCCATGGGTATGTGTCCATATAAAATGGTTTATAGAAACGCATGTCACTTACCTCTCAAACTTGAACATAAGGCATATTGTGCTATCAAAGAGCTCAATTATGATTTCAAACTTGCCGGTGATAAGAGGTTATTTGACATTATCTCTCTTGATGAATGGAGAACCCAGGCTTACGAGAATGCCAAACTGTTTAAAGAAAAAGTTAAAAGATGGCATGACAAAAGGATACAAAAGCATGAGTTTAACGTAGGTGATTATGTGTTGCTATTCAACTCCTCGTTTAAGATTTTTTGCAGGAAAACTTCTCTCTAAATGGGAAGGCCCTTATGTTATCGAGGAGGTCTATCGTTCCGGTGCCATAAAAATCAACAACTTCGAAGGCACAAACCCGAAGGAGGTGAACGGTCAAAGAATCAAACATTATATCTCAGGTAATCCTAAAAATGATGATACTTAAGTTATTGAAACCGTAACCCCGGAGGAATACATAAGGGACACTTTCCAGAACGTTTTAGACTCTAAAAAGGAATAGGTATGTGGTACGGTAAGTAAACCGACTCCAAAACATTTCTAATAGCATTTTTTCTCCGTTTTGGAATATTTAAGTAAGTAGGAAAATAAGAAGTAGTCAAGGAAGGACACGAGGCATCCACGAGGGTGGAGGGCGCGCCCCCTGCCTCGTAAGCACCTCGTGTGCTCTCCGGACTCCATTTTCTTGCACGGTACTTCTTTTAGTCGGTAAAAAATCATTATATAATCTCCCGAAGGTTTTGACCACCGTATTACACAAATATCTACTGTCTTTGTTTCGAGTTGTTTCTGCTGCAGATTAGAGCAATATGTCATCTCAGGATTCGGAGGGAGAAAACTATGTGGCTGATTACCTTGCAAATCCTAAGGTCTATGGGGACTTGGAGCATTGTGGCTGGACCACTGAGGAAGAGGCAGACTATGAGCCTAAAGGAAAGGAGGAGACGAGCTCAGATGAAGATGAAGTCCCGTTACCTCAACCTGGGGATATGCATGTGTCGTTTAAAAAGTCAAGGCTCCCTGTTAGAGCAAAGAAACCCAAGATCGAGTTTATCCCTTTTTGTCTCTTGCAGGAGAACAAACAGGAACTATGCAAAAGGATATTAAGCCTCGAGCCGGAGATCGATGATCTAAGGGAGCAAAATTCTATCCTCAAGCGCAAATTGAGGAAGAAGCCTACATCATCAACGACTGCATGATCATCACCTCCGAGGACATAATTACATGTGTATGGGCACTCCCCTTGGCAACTGCCAAGCTTGGGGGAGGTGCCCCGGTATCGTATCACCATCACACTCCTATCTTTACTGTTTTTCTTAGTTCGATCCTTTTGGTAATATCTTGATCTAGTAGAATAAAGTTTTAGTATGAATTAGTCTTGAGTTTTGCTTTATGACCCCTCTATGTAATCGAGTCCGTGAGCTATATATAATAAAGATTAGTGTTGAGTCAAGGGCTTTGCTATCTTGCTATGATCTTGAGAAAATAGAAAGTATAAAAAGAAATAAAAGAGACCATATTGATCTTATGGAGAGTAATGACTTCACACATAAAAAGTATGATACATAAAAGTTGTTGAGAGTTGCCAAACATAGTTTTGGTCATCGTTGCAATTAATAGGAAGTAATAAAGAAAGAGAGGTTTTCACATATAAATATACTATCTTGGACATGTTTTATAATTGTGAGCACTCATTAAAGTATGACATGCTAAAGAGTTGATGTTGGACAAGGAAGACAACGTAATGGATTATGTTTTCTCACATCTTAGTTAAAGTATATTGTCATGGATCATCCAACATCTTGAGCTTGCCTTTCCCCCTCATACTAGCCAAATTCCTTGCACCAAGTAGAGATACTACGTGTGCTTCCAAATATCCTTAAACCCAGTTTTGCCATGAGAGTCCACCATATCTACCTATGGATTGAGTAAGATCCTTCAAGTAAGTTGTCATGTTGTATGCAATAAAAATTGCTTTCTAAATATGTATGACTTATTAGTGTGGAGAAAATAATCTTTATACGATCTTGCGATATGGAAGTAATAAAAGCAATGGACTGCATAATAAAGGTTCATATCACAAGTGGCAACATAAAGTGACGTTCTATTGCATTAAGATTTCGTGCATCCAACCATAAAAGAACATGACAACCTCTGCTTCCCTCTGCGAAGGGCCTATATTTTACTTTTACATTCTGCAAGAGTCAAGGTGATCTTCACCTTTCTTTTTTTATTTTATCCGTTGGCAAGCACCTCGTGTTGGAAAGATCCTGATATATAAATCCATTTGGATGTAAGTTAGCATGAACTATTATTGTTGACATTACCCGTGAGGTAAAAGGTTGGGAGGCAACACTATAAGCCCCTATCTTTCTCTGTGTCCGATTAAAACTCCATAACCATAAGTATTGCATGAGTGTTAGCAATTGTGAAAGACTAAATGATAGTTGAGTATGTGGACTTGCTGAAAAGCTCTTATGTTGACTCTTTCCTATGTTATGATAAATTGCAATTGCTCCAATGACTGAGATTATAGTTTGTTAGTTATCAATGGAGTTTCTTATTCATACTTGACATTGTGAATAGATTGTTACTTGAGCATAAGAAATCATAAGAGAATATATATATCTTCATGTAAACCCTAGTTCATCTCTTGTATCCAAAACCACAAATTGGTACTTGTGGGTTGCTAGTAGTGTTAATTACTCCTTGTAGTTGATGCTAATTGGTTTACTTGGTGGAAGATCATATGTTCAGATCCTTAATACATATTAATACTCCTCTGATCATGAATATGAATATGCTTTGTGATTAGTTACGTTTGTTCCTGAGGACATGGGTGAAGTCTTGCTATTAGTAGTCATGTGAATTTGGTATTCGTTCGATATTTTGATGAGATGTATGTTGGCTCTCCTCTAGTGGTGTTATGTGAACGCCGACTACATGACACTTCACCATTATTTGGGCCTAGAGGAAGGCATAGGGAAGTAATAAGTAGATGATGGGTTACTAGAGTGACAGAAGCTTAAACCCTAGTTTATAAGTTGCTTCATAAGGGGCTGATTTGGATCCACTTGTTTCATGCTATGGTTAGGTTTACCTTAATACTTCTTTTGTAGTTGCGGATGCTTGCAATAGGGGTTAATCATAAGTGGGATGCTTGTCCAAGAAAGGGAAGTACCCAAGCACCGGTCCACCCACATATCAAATTATCAAAGTAACGAACGCAAATCATATGAGCGTGATGAAAACTAGCTTGATGATAATTCCCATGTGTCCTCGGGAGCGCTTTTCTCTATATAAGAATTTGTCCAGGCTTGTCCTTTGCTACAAAAAGGATTGGGCCACCTTGCTGCACATTATTTACTTTCATTGCTTGTTACCCGTTACAAATTATCTTATCACAAAACTATATGTTACCTACAATTTCAGTGCTTGCAGAGAATACCTTACTGAAAACCGCTTGTCATTTCCTTCTGCTCCTTGTTGGGTTCGACACACTTACTTATCGAAAGGACTATGATAGATCCCCTACGCTTGTGGGTCATCACATCCCCTTCACGCAAATATAGCAGCCTGGATCTCTGTCTTGCAATGGAACGTTCCAACGAGCAAAGTCCAAGTAGTTTATGTTTCAAGGTTTTCCTTGGTGTGATTTCCCCTTCTGTCAACTGCCTCAAGTCCATGGCCACGTCTAGCCGCGCGATGACCTCAAGAGCTATGGATATTTGGACTCTGATGTTGCCAATCCACCTGTCACTCCAGCTTTGAAGCTTCTTTGTAGTCACTCTCAGTTTGTTATCTAGCACAACAAATGGGTTTCCATCAGATGGGATGGAGTTCCACGCGTCTGAGACCGTTTATAAGAAACCATCAGCTTTGGTCCAGAAAGCTTCGAATCGAAAGAGCTTGTCGAATCAGAAGTACGTGCCGAGGTCTAGAAGGAGGGGGCAGTGATCCGATATCGCAAATCCCAATGCAGTGAGGAAACTCGAGGGGTGATCCTCCTCCCATGAGTTGGTGCAAAATATGTGATCAATCTTCTCTAGGGTCGGCCTCTCCCTTTCATTTGACCACGTGAATTTCCGGCCATTCAGGTGGAATTCCTTGAGCTCAAGCTGGTTTAGTTTTGTACAGAATCTGGACATCATTCTCCTATTAATTGTCGCATTGTTTTTGTCCTCGGGGTTACCCAGGAGATTGAAGTCTCCCGCAAGCACCCACGGGCCAGCTAGCAGTTTGCGCACCTCCACGATCTCCTGGAGAAACTCTATTTTATCTCTATCACCCTGTGGGCCGTATACTCCAGTGATCCACCACTCCAGCCCGTCTACAGGTTTGACCATCGCTGTTAGCGTGTTAGTTGTGGTGTGCGGGTTCGACAACTGCACCGCCATTGCATCCCAAGCGAGAAGGATGCCTCCTCTAGTACCCCTCGCTGACAAATAGTAATAACTTTCAAATTTATTTCCAAGGCATTGCCTTACAAGTTCCACCGTGATGTTCTCCACCTTAGTCTCCTGGAAGCATACAATGCTAGGGTTCGCTGAATTGATCACTTGGTAGATAGAATGCCTATGAGCCAGAGAGTTTAGTTCCCAGATGTTCCACGCCAGTAGTTTCAGTGGTTGTGTCACCATGGGAAAGGTCCGCAAATCCACCTTCCTTCGCAGGCATTAGAGGCCTGCCTCCACTCCATCCGGCAGCTCCATGAGGGGGAGCACCGATGGTTCCCACCCAAACAGTGCCAGGATCGCTGCTATGTGGGAATCCGAGAGGGGTTTCTTGAAGATCTCGATGTATGCTTCTAGGGCTTGATGCTAATGATTTCTCCTTCGTTGGCCAAGAAAAGTTTTTTGATGGTTATTGACTGCTACTTTGTGGCATTTGACCCTCTTCCTTGGGCCAACCACACACTTCTTCGGGGGTTTGAGACTGGAGCTCGCCTTTGTCGGGGTTTCCTGGATTGTGCTGGTGGCGTGCGTGTCACTGGGCCATGCAATATCGGGGACAGTAAGTGAGTTATTTCCACACATAAGTTCTCCACCTGGGCGTGGGTTTGCTGCTGCGGCTCGCCCAACGCATCCCCTATAAGGCTCACGACAAACATCCCCACGTCGTGCATGGGCGCGTCACCATCCTGCATGCGGTGTGGGTCCTCAGAGCCTAATCCCAAGAAGGGACTGAAATCCCCATCCAATCCGCAGGCATCAATTTGCGCGGCATGTGGCGGCACGAGGGTGGAGTCCACCTGCCCCATGCTCTGATCTGCCCCCAGTTCCTCGAGACACACGTTCGACAGTGCCACGGGTATGGGGTTGTCTGTGGGGTCGGCTTATGATCCCTGGGGCTGGCTCACCTGCCCCGGTTCCCGGCCAATCGTTTGCCCCAACACAATTTGGACGGATCAAATTTGCATCATGAGTGGCCCCAAAGCAGTCTGCGGTGCCTGGCCTTGTCTCCCGGCATTCGGTCTGACCTGATCCGTCTTGGAGCATCCAATGGCCCGTTGGGGGGGGGGGGGGCTGCATCTTGCATCCATCTTGGCAGCATAACCAAGGCCGGAGATTCTTCCACATGACCCAGTCCACCCGCTAGGCAGGAGCCCGAGGAGGCCAATGGTAGGATGCGGCTTTTCACATCTCGCTCGGACTGGTTAGTCAAAAGTTCCACGTGCCCCTCCTGGACTGGCTGGGATCGCCCTTGGTCTGCGTCACTCGTTTGGACGTGTTGACGGGACAAAGCTGGTCGACAGCTGGAAGGGTGGGATGGAGCGATTTGGGCGGGCTGGGGATTCAAACTGCGCCACCCAACCAGCCGGCGCTCCGGCGGTGTCGGCGCCGATGAAGACCCTGTCGAGGTGGCCCACCGCTTCCTCAACGGCAGCATCATGTCGTCCTCTACAGGCCCGCCCCACCCTCGTGTCATGGCCCTGCCTGGGATGGTGATCATCTTGCGGTGGCGGCGGTGAAGGGGTGGAGGGTGGCAGCGGCGGGGGCGAACTTTGCACATCTCTGGTCGCCGGCTCCATGGCGATTATCTGGATTGGGTACCATAATGACGAAGGCGCTCCCTGAACCTGACCGTGGTTGTCCCGGATGGTTCCTCTATGAACAGCCGGCGGGTGGCCGGAATCCTTGCCGGATTATCAGCATGCGGCCAAACAAAGTAGGCTGACATGTCATGCCTGATGGTCGTGCGCTCCACCACTTGCACCACGAAGCCACAGCCCTTAGCACAGCCTCAACAGTTCGCCGAGTCCACACATGCGCAGGCACACCAACAAGCCGAAGCGGCACCAGGAATGGCGTGTTCGCACCCGTAGCCTACGCTTGACTGATCCATGATCTGATGGAGATAATGAATCCTCAGGCTGCGTTTCGGCCGGCGCGCGGCCACACTCCACCATGAGCTGACGGATGAATGGGTGTTCGCAGATGACCAAGAAATCCTCGGGGAAGAAGGGGCGGATCGACATGTCCGCGGGACCAATTCTGAACTCGGCGTGCAGCGCCGCGGCCGCGTCAGCCAGATCCACTCGCGGGCGCTCGCCCGTGACGGAGACGACCACTGTGCGTCCCAGCTCGTTCTACATGGCCCGCAGCTCATCGGAGCTCTCGAGAAAGCAGCAATCATCGACAACGGCGACGGAGTTGACGTTGGCGTTGGTAGCCGAGACCGGATGGGTGTCCATGTTCTGCCCGTCAAACGGGACAGAGAAACCAGGGCCTTGAGCACTTCCACAGACTCCGACCTCACGATGGGGCTCCACGGCCGGAGTATCCTGACAGCCCCCGGCGGCGGAAGGCCAGGGGGTGGCGGCAGCAGCGTCGAGGGGGAGCGCCGCCCAGATGAAAGGTCGCATCTTGGTATGGCTGGCGCAAGCGGGGGGAACTCCTCCACCGAGCATGCCAGATCTGGGGAGGGCTGGCGCGCCGGCCGACGGGAAGGGGCCTGGGTGTCCACCGGCTGCGAGGCCCGCCTCCATGTGTAGTCCCGCGCGATGTGGCTGGAGCGGTTGCAGCGAACGCATACCGTCTCGTTCGTGCAATCCCGCGAGATATGGCGGTCATCTCCACAGTTGTAGCAGAGGCCATGGAGGGCGACCGAGATTCGGGTCTTGCGTGGCCTGGAGGTGGGAAGTGTAGGCGAAAGCCGGCGGCGCGGGGCAGGAGACTGGACAGGGGATCCCGGACTCCGAGGGCGACGGCGGCTGCCCTTGGTTTGCCACGCCGCAGCGGCAGGCGGAGCCCCCTCGCAGCCGCCCCCTGGACGATAGGGTCGAACGCCATGCCCAGGACCTCGAGGACGGCGATGATGGAGCGGAGGGGCGGCCTGGGTGGAGGGGCGACCTGGCCAGGGAGCGTGGGGTCTCAGATGACAGCGAGGAGGCGCTCAGCAAGACCTGCGAGGCCATCTGGAGGTGGACGCCGGCATCGGAGTGGTGGCCTGCAGGATGGGTGGCCGCGGGGCCGGAGGGGCTGCCGGCGCAAGGGGAGAGCGCTAGTGGTTACTCTCTGGTCAGTCGTTATGGAGCACTCTTTAATTGTCCATAATACCAGGTATGTTGGTGTTACCCTGTATTTGTGTGAACATGCAATATCTTTTTTTTTGGAAAAAAAATTTCAATCTATTCATATTCAATCATAGTAGTAAAACGAACACTAGAAATAATAAAAATTATATTTTTTTTTCTTTTTCGAAAAGGGGGGGCTCCCCGGCCTCTGCATCAGAAAGATGCATACGGCCATCTTATTAACCAAACATCAAAAAGTGCCAACAAGGTTCCGTAGTCTCCAGCGAAAGAAAAAGAAAAAGATAAATGCAGCTCACACAGAGCGACATAACGCTAGACACAAACTAGCCAGGAAAAGGTGCCACAACCGGCTGGCTAAAAATAGATAGGGAAATTAATTGCCTATCCTATTACATGACCGCCATCCAAACCGGTTGAAGATATCCCGAGCTACCATCTCCCAACGGATAGATCCAGTAACCAAATGCTCCCTGGCCTCCATCGGAGTGAGTAGCGACCATGAACGGAGCAGTGCCGTAGCTCGGAAAATAACCTGCAAGAAATGAAACCGTGATGATCTGTTAAAAACCAAATCATTTCTGCAATTCCAGATAGTCCATAATAGAGCACAAACTCCAACCCGAATATGTCTTGCTAAGTCAGGCTCAACCCCATTAAGCCATGTCCCAAATAAAGCATTGACCGAAGTCGGGGGAGTACTATTAAAAGCAATATGGACTGTCCGCCAAAGCACTTTGGCCAACGGGCAATCAAAGAATAAATGCTTAATCGTCTCATCCCGATCACAGAAACTACACCTAGTAGGTCCTGTCCAATTACGCTTAATCAAGTTGTCCTTTGTTAAAATAACTTGTTTATGGACAAACCACATAAACACTTTAATTTTTAAAGGAACTTTGACAGCCCAAACATGCTTGGAGGTTGGAATAGTATTGAATTAATAACATCAATATACATTGATTTAAGCGTAAAAGCTCCGAACTAGTCAACTTCAGCGTAATACATCGGGTTGGTGAGAAGTTGAACCTCCATCGTCTCCGACTAGATGGAGCCAAACTTCCCAACGATTGCCCGCTAGCGACCGTCTAAATTGAATATTAAGGGGGACAGATTGAAATACCGTTGCCACAAACACGTCACGTCGTTGAGCAATACGATATAAAGACGGATATTGAACGGCTAAAGGTGAGTCTCCAAGCCAAGTATCCTCCCAGAAACGTGTACTTGTACCATTTCCAATAACAAATCTCGTCCTGTTGAACATAGATTGTTTGACTTTCATTAGCCCTTTCCAGAAAGGCGAATCAGTCGGCCTGACAACGACCTGGGACAAGGTTTTAGTCTGGAGGTACTTGTTGCGGAGGATCTGCGCCCACATGGCCTCAGTCCCGGAAGAAAGCTTCCACAACCACTTACTAAGAAGACATCTGTTCTTAACTTCAAGATTTTCAATACCAAGGCCCCCTTGGTCTTTCGGTCTACAGATGATGTCCCACTTAGCGAGCCGGTACTTTCTTTTAAGTTCATCACCCTGCCAAAAGAAGCGCGACCGATAGAAGTCCAGCCGTTTCCTAACACCAGCTGGGACCTCAAAGAACGATAAGAGAAACATAGGCATACTCGTGAGCACCGAATTAATCAAAATCAAACGGCCTCCGTATGACATAAGCTTACCCTTCCAGCAGCTCAGTTTTTTCTCAAATCGATCCTCGATGCACTTCCATTCTCTGTTAGTTAGCCTACGATGGTGGATCGGAATACCAAGGTAAGAGAAGGGTAGACTCCCCAACTCGCACCCAAACAATTGCCTATAAGAATCCTGGTCGTCTTTGGCTCTACCAAAGCAGAACAACTCGCTCTTATGAAAGTTAATCTTTAACCCGGTCAATTGTTCAAAGAGACATAACACTAGCTTCATATTTCTTGCCTTGGCCAAATCATGCTCCATAAAGATGATTGTATCATCGGCGTATTGAAGGATGGATACACCTCCATCAATGAGATGAGGAACCAAACCACCCACTTGACCATTCTCCTTAGCCCTTCCTATCAAAATTGCTAACATGTCCACTACAATGTTAAACAGGATAGGGACATCGGATCTCCTTGTGCGAGGCCTTTTGTGTGTCGGAAGTAGTGACCTATATCGTCATTCACTTTAATTCCCACACTCCCTTTTTGCGTAAAGGATTCGACCTGTCGGCGCCAGGCTTCATGAAAACCTTTCATACGCAATGCCTGCTGGAGGAACGGCCACTTAACCTTATCATACGCTTTTTCGAAATCCACTTTAAAAATTACGCCATCCAATTTTTTGGAATGGATTTCATGGAGCGTTTCATGAAGAACAACCACCCCTTCAAGGATGTTCCTGTCCGGCATGAAAGCAGTTTGGGATTGCTGCACCACAGAATGCGCAATCTGTGTGAGCCTATTAGTCCCGACCTTGGTAAAGATTTTGAAACTAACATTGAGCAGGCAGATCGGTCTGAACTGCTCAATCCTCACAGCATCCGTTTTCTTCGGGAGCAATGTGATAGTTCCAAAATTCAGGTGAAATAAGTGAAGTTGTCCAGAGAAAAGATCATGAAACATAGGTAGTAAATCCCCCTTAATAATGTGCCAGCAATTTTTATAGAACTCAGCCGGGAACCCATCCGGACCGGGAGCCTTATTGTTTTTCATTTGTGCAATGGCCTCAAACACTTCCTTATCGGAGAACGGGACAACCAGGATATCATTATCAGCAGCAGACAGTTGTATTTAGATCCGTAGACCATTTAGCGACGACTACAAGCACTAAAGCGAGCCGAAGGGGCGCCGCTGTTATCGCCCCTCCCTCGCTGGAGCCGCGCAAACCTTGTTGTATTAGACAGTCGGGAAGTGGTCGTGCTAAGGCCCCATAAAACCAACCCACCAGAATAGCAGCCTCCATGGATAAAAAAATGTAGATCAGGATCTAACTTGAAGACACACGAATGAAGACGAACGACGAACAGATCCGAGCAAATCCATCAAAGACAGATACGCCGGAGACACACCTCCACACGTCCACTGATGATACTAGACGCGTCACCCGAGCGAAGGTTAGGCGGGGAGACCTTTATTCCATCTTATGAGAGTCGTCGCCGTCTCGCCTTACTCAGCAGAACACAAACCCTAACAAAGCTCAAAAAAAATATAAAAACGAAGCCCTTCCACTGACAAGGGCCGAGATACACTCCGCCTCCATGGCCCTAAGGCCACTGTAAATGGGAAGGACCGGCACTGGCAGGAGGCAGAGAACTCTAGCTTTTTGAAAGGCGGCAGCTGGCTACCCGGTAGATAGTGAACAAGCAATATCGATATATCATATGTGTACGTAAGATGTATATCTTATTCCAGTTTGTGTTGTGAGCATGTGAGCTGTGCTTCTTTTTGTGCACATTTTGATTTTAGTTTGAAATTGTAAGATAGGCACTCAGGTTGCTGCTTCTCCGACGAGCCGGCTGCTGCTCATTTCTTCCCTACGGCGGCTGTTGCTTCATTCATCCAAAATCGATTGTCGGCCCAAAAAAAACATTTTCAGGTGACCGACGTGCAGCTACTGTGGGAATATAATACTACGCATGTACTACTCCACTTGGAGTCGGTGTGCCGCTGAAGAGCAATACTAGTTGAATTATAGAACTCGTTGAATATCTGACGATCCAGCGGACTGGATTCTGGAACGTGAGCGTTGGCGACGCCCGAGCAGGTCAATAGAACTGATCATGACCCGTCGGAATAACTCGATCGCGACATATATGCCCGGGCCGAGCAAGGCTGGAATCGGTCGAGCGCGCGGAAGCACAGATGGACCTGATCAGCGCTCTGGAAGGAAGGTCCACCTCTCTTGCCTGCTCATCAGGGCACGATCCAGTCATTATACAGTCACTCGGGCTGGCCTGGAGTTATTCCGAGATCTGCCTGGACGGAACCTGGAGAAGTTCAGTGCCGCCTCAACTTACTGGGCACAGCGGTAGCCGGTAGGTGTAGATGTTTTTGCAGATGCTCTGATAAGATTTTGCTGGGAATTGACTTGGCAGTGGTGTGCACTGGCATGTGCCCGTCGTGTTCTTTTGACCTTGTCAACACCGGTTCTTTGCACTTGTTCTAAGTTCAGAGTTTGCAACATAAATTCAGTTCAGAGTTTCCCTCGGGCGCAGGGTGTTGGACTTGGGGACAAGCCAATTTATTTAGCTAGACATGATGAGTGTTGATCTAGAATGGCTAATAACCTGTAGGCGGGGCAATGTCAACCTAGTGAGTTACGGTCCGAACTTCTGACTTTGTGCATCTGGATCAAGGAAAGTTGTTTCGGAAGTGGCACTAGGGAAAATGTTTCAGGAAAAAATGTGTAAGATTTCAGATCGGGTTGGACACAGGTATACATAGCATAGGGTTAGGGTATGCATTGCTCGCTTGATGACAGTGAAACTTTTCTCCTCATAAATTCATTATATTTCTCCTAAAAGTTTTGCTAGCTCCTCGGGAAGCTAATTAATTGTTGTGACTGATCATGGAGATTGCATGCGATGTGTAGTTGCTTAGGATAGAGAGGATATGCAAAGTTTTGTATACCCGGTCTTCCTAGAAGAAACTTTTTGGCGGGAAACTTTCTAGAAGAATTTACATAGACAGAAACTGGAATCAGATATCTGCGGGAACGGCGGATGCATGCGGAAATTTTATCTCGATTTACATGTCGACCCATCGCTATTCTGCCCTCCATCTGCTTGCAAAGTTGATCTACACGCAGTGTGATCCTGGCGACTGGAACCGCGACGAACGCTTAATTACCGTGTACCTCACCGTGTCGCTGTTAAGCCATGGATCCATGTCGTCGTCGGACACGATTAAAAATCTGCATCTTTTGCTGACAGAAAAAGAACAGATGCTGCCCCTACCAAAGTCGCTTTTCTTGCTGAACAGCAAAATGTACATGCGGGTGTACGTGGCTGGTATTAGGCTAAGATATGTCGTCTGCTGGATACTTTTGTGATTTACTACTGCAGAGTCAAACGGAGTACACATGCATGGAATGCAGGTTTCAGGTCGGCACGAACAGCAGTAAATAAATCGCCTCGGCCAGTTTTGACAACCCGACCGCCTTCTAAACTACTCGTACAAAGAGAGACTAAATAATGCAGGCGCGAATGTAAATAAAATAACTATCAGGTGAATTTCAAAAAATGGCAGCACTGCAGCATGGGCTGCTGTTCCCGATCAATCGACAGCCAGCCTCTATCTCTGCCCAACAACAAAAAAATGCAATCCGAATAGAGGTTTTAAGTTAGAGCATCTGCACCCAGACTTGGCAAATCCGACCCCTCAAACGCCTGCGGACGCGTCTGCGTATAGTGACCGGCCACCCCTCAAAAACCACATTTCACATCTGGATTCCTCAAATTAGAAACCTCAAACCCATATTATTACATGCAACGTAAAACCTAATCTACATGGAGCTCATCCGGTTCCGCTCCCCGCTTGCCCGGCTCCGCCCTGGCCATGTCCGGCGGCCGGCTGCGCTCTTCAGAGTGTTGAGCCGATCGCCAGAAAAGTAGGGTAGGGCATGGGACACGAGCTGGCTCACGGGACTCAAGGCCCCGCCGTCTCCCATGCCCTACTCTTCCTCGTCGGAGATCGGAACCCGAATGGTGGCGGTGGACGTCAGATCGATGATGGATCTGTCTAGGGACAAGCCGCCGACGTCCACCACGATGCGGTTGCGGCGCCCCGCGCCATACGGGGGCGGTAGAGAATGCGACTTCGCCTCGCCGACGTCCGCCGCCGCCTTCCGCGCCCGGTGCCTTGCACGGTGTGCATGCCGTGCCATGGCCTCGTGGGACGATGGTGCGTCCCCGATATCGGTGCGCCACTAGAGGAGTTGCGTGTCCGCCAGCGCGTTCGGACGCTAGACGGACCGCACGGCCTCCCGCGAGGTAGCTACGGTCGGCCTAGCGCCGGATCCATGCCCCATTTGGGCGGACGCAATGAATTCCCGGCAGATGGAGTCCGAGCGCAGCCGCCCATGGACCTCCCCCCGGGCGTGGCGGAGCGCAAGCTGGACGGCCATCTACTCCTTGGGGCCGCGCGGGGATGAGCTCGGGGTCGACGAATCTAGAGGTGAAGGACTCGGATCTGCTGCCCGCCATGCCGGAGACAACCGGAAGGAACCGGATAAGAATTTGGGTGGCGAATGAGGAGTGGAGTGGAGGGGAGTGAAGTGTAGGGTTTGGTTCGGCGAGCGGATGAGGAGGTCGGGTGAGCCAGGGCCGACGTAGCGGGCGTGCCCGGGCACGCTCCGGCGCCCCCATATATGGGCTGAATATGAGGGTGCCGGTCAGCCCAGACATTTGAAGGCTGTTTGAGGGGTCGTCTGGGTCAAAAAATCGTAACTGGACAGTGACCGAACGGCCTGCTCGAATGTATGAGACGGGTTTGAGAGGTCCGGCTGTAGATGCTCTTAAGGAGCTAGGTTAGAGTATGTCCATGGCTCTCACTGGTTGCCGGCCACGCATGGTGGGGAGTCCATGCAGGCACACGACGTCGTGTCGCGTCTCTTTCAGCGCGCGTGTGTAGCTAGTTAGATCGAGCTAGTAGAGTCGAAGCTGACCAGGGCCGGATAACTGCCTCGCCGACCAGCCAGTTCGGTCCGGCACGTGGTGCTCCGTTTGGCTCTTGCCCGGAACCGGGGGCAATGCAGCCGGCCAACCGAATGACGTCGCCGTCAAACTCCCGTTCCGTGCCACATGTACATGCACGCCCGCACTGGCCGGTGCCCGGTGGCTCGACTGCGCACGCCAGGGTCTACTACGTGCCTATGTTGCACGAGCACCCCTTTGTTACCAAACCTAGCCTTTTCGTGCTGATTGAGCATATGGGGTCTGATCTTGTTTGCTTCACTTGTAACAGAGCCAGCGGGCTAGGATGATTTACCGCCGATTGCATAGGTGCATCTCAGGATATCACGCTATATCGAGATTGGGTCGGTCCAGGCTTAGACCAATTGGATACATGCAGCGCGTGCTTTGGCCGAAATGGATTAGTAAGATCTTCCTCTTTCAAAACATATCAACGAGATTCTTCTAAGTGCAGCATCCGGTTCGGCTTGCATTTCAGGTCGAATCCCGGACTGGTGCACTAATCTAGCTCGTCCCTTTTAGTATCTCCCACGATCAACTTTTGTTTTTGAGGTCTTGTTCCACGATCAACTCTCGGAAACAGATCACATGATGCTATACTATTTTATCATTTCTCCAAAGGATTGTGCTAATTCACTCATTTTTTTTCCTTCTCTCAAAAACCGTAGTAAATCGTTAGTGGGTTTTTCTGGTTTTTCGCTGCATAATATGAAAAGAAAATAAAGGTGTTTGAAAGAGGATTCAAACCCAGGTCTATGCAATAGCCGTTGAGCCTAATAACCAACTAAGCCACCTTTTGTTGTTTTCTATTGTAGATAAACAATGTTATTTAAACCTTTTCTTATTTCTGCCATATTAAAAAAAAAGTTTGGCTTGGTAACTTTGGCATGACCAGCGTGATAACTATGGTATGAGTAACATGATAACTATACCATGATAAGGCCGGTAACTACAGTACGAGAAGGTTAAGGCATGGGGAAGTATGATAATTTAACACAAAATTACGGTGAAAATGTTTCAAACCCCCGCGGGATGAAAGATACCATGGTGTTTAAAACGTAAGATATTAGTTATCATGTCTGTGATGTATACATTATCATGCTTTTTACGAGAAATTACCGGATGTATGTTTTTTAACAAAAAAAATCTGGTCAAAAATTACAGTGGCGTTTCTATAGGAGTTATCAACTTTGTATGTCTCTATTACCATGCTATTTATATAGAAATTACCCCCCCACACCCCACCCCTACAGTCGCCACATTTACCAGGATTGGGTACATAAATTATCAGGTCTACCATGTATGAGTTATCATGTTATTTGCACAGAAGTTACCGTGGCATGTTTCAGCGACTTGCCCCACCCCACCCTCGCTGACAAAGTTATCAGGACCGGGGTACTTAAGTTATCGGGTCCGCCATGTTTGAGGTATCATGTTATTTGCACAGAAGTTACCGTGGTATGTTTCAATAACTCCCCCACCCCCACCCTCGCCGAAGTTATCGACAACGTTTCTAGGACCGGGGTATGTAAGTTATCAGGTGTGTGATGTGTGAATACCATGCTATTCACACAAAAGTTACCGCCATAAAACCCTACACCCCCCGCGCACGTGAGAAAATTACCACGGTGTGGTCAACTTGAGACGAGTTGGTAAAAAATCTTCGTGATACTAGATATCAAGATGATTGCATGCGAGTTATCAGAGAAATTCAAGAAAAGAACTAGAAAAACTCCCATTTTTTTGCTCATATAGTAGTAAAAAGGTTCAAATATCTTGTTGCCTTCGTTTAGATAACAATTAATAGTTGGTGAGATGGTAAGGGTGATGGGTATAAACTTTGGAGGTGTTGGGTTCGATTCCCACACCAAGCACTTATATTTTCCGCACCAAGATTTTCAAAGAAAAAAAAGTAGGCGACGGGATTACAACCATTAAGTCGGGAAAGTCCCACTCACGATCCATTTAAGTTGGGAAGTCAACTAATCAATGCGGGATTACATCGACTAAGTCGGAAAAGTGTAACATGACCGCCAGCGTCGTTTGATCAAGAATGGACGAGATCCACATCATGCGGATCTGTTACAAACCATCACTCGGTAGGATTTTAGCTTTGCCGTTCTCCAAAACCGGGCAGACAATCATAGTATATATTTGCGTGCAATCAAGCGAAGAATATGTTCAACAATAAGCAGCACGATTTGAAGGTCCACCACCAAGCGCCGTATGATTGGAGATCGATCAGCGATGCACACAAACGAATCTAAATTTTGGAACTGTTTTATCAGCAGGCCATGTGATCAGGGCATGTATATATGTGTGTCGACCGCCGTGAGTGGTGCAGCACATGGAGCCAGGCAATGGCAGGCCGGGTCGGCACGGTTAAAGCAAGCTGTTCCGAATCCAAACGACAAGGGTGTGGCCAGAAAACGTAAACAAAATGAACCCTAGTAGCGCCCGCCCCGGAGCGCTACGTGCGCCAGCTGCCGCGGCCGGCCGTCGCCATGCAGCCTCCCAGTCTGTGTCCGTGGCACGCTGCGAGGCCGGCCGATCATGTGCCCGCGGCCTGAATAGCCGTTGCGCGCAGTGTCGGGATGTAGGGGGTTGTTAGGTGTGACACTAAAGTTTGTCTAAAGTTGCCATACTTAAGATTATGCAAGTTTGAACAACCTAGAAGGGTGTTTGGCTTAAGCTACATCTTAGGCAAGCCACAATAAGGTCCCAGATCACATATACTCAAAAAGTGTGGCACGATTTTCTTAAGCTTGCCAACTTGCGACTTTTATTTTGAAAAACTAACCTTGGACAAGTGTAGCGAAATTATATGGCAAAGTGTTGCATTGTTTGGCCTAGAACCAAACAGCCGCGTAGTGTCCGCGTGCATGTGCGCGCTGCGCGGCAATGACATGCACAGTGCTGTTTTTTTAGCACTAGATCCACATCTGATTTAAAGAATGGAACACCGGAACTGTCCTTTACTTCGTTGTCGTGGCTGGATTACTGATTATGCCCACAGACTTAGAGGCACTGGGCACTGGGCACACTGTATTAAACAGAGGAACATGCAGTACTGCACAAGAGTACACAACGATAATGAACATGCAGTACTGCACAAGAGTACACGACGATAATTTGCACCCGCATGCATGTTGCTAGGGACGGACGTTCACAGTGAAACAACGAAGATCAAAAGACGGGAAGAGGAAGAGAGAGCCGGAGCGGCAGTGAAAGAGACGGCCACGTTCGATCGTCCGGTCGAGATACATCGCGGCGGAATCGGCTGGATCACATGCACATCGCCGGCGGGCTCCATGATCCCTTCCTTCGCACGGACTCCGCGAACCAACGTAGTACATGGCCGCGAGTGAACAGATTCGGCACGTACCGATGGACACTGCCATTACGGCGACTGATGCCGATGCTATACTGTGTCGAGCGTCAAGAGGTCGGCCCGCCGTGTTTCAAGCAAAGCGGGTGCGATCCCGCGGCCGACGGCTGGGGTCCGGTCGGTCGCTGCCGTCCGGCCGCTGGCGCGTCACGTCGTTCAGGTCCTAGTCGGGCCAACCTGACCGTCACCTGCCTCGCTCCTAGCGTTCGAAGGATAACTTCGTTTATTTTCTGGGACCGTCTTTTCAGCGTGCCGGAGCCGGTTTTCTGACAGCAACAATATGTTGGATGGGCACAGCACGCAGCATTTCAAAATATTCAAAACAAGTTGGCACCAGTCCTAAAATATTCTGAACAGATTCCTGTGTGCTAGCCGTCCGGGCGCACGGCACAGACGCCCACTGCTTTATGCCCACTAACCCCAGTCAGTTAGTTAACTCGGCCTTAACCCAGTTCTCAACCCATGAAATTACCAGAATACCCTCCCGGCTCTATAAATTCCGCCCAACCAGCCCCCTTCTCAATTTACTCTCAAGTCTCCAAGACCAGCCATCTCCTCTGCACACCGGATTCCGTCCAACTGCTCCACCACTCTAATCCCTCTCTCATGGCGACGGCCTCTGCCAGTCGGCCCAGCGGCCCGGTACTGTCGATCCCGAGCTACCGCTCCGCCTCGCCCACTCGCGTCAACCTCCCCGCCCGCTCGCCGGGCAAGTCCGTCAGCGTCTCCTCCCCGAAACAAGCTCCCACCGCCTCCTCGAGGAGCCGTCGGTCCTCCTGCATGTGCTCCCCGACGAACCACCCTGGCTCGTTCCGCTGCAGCCTCCACAAGGAGCGCAAGCAGCCGCCCCCCGCAGGCAGCACCGAGCCCGCCTCCCCGCCGTCCACGTCCAAGTCGAAGAGCACGGGCGGCACGCTGGCGCGGCTCGTCCCCATGGGGAGCGGGCACTGGGCACGCAGGGCGCTCGCGCCTTCCCCCGCGGCGCAGCAGTTGCTGCAGCACCGGAGGCGCGCGGGCGGGTTCCGTCCCCGACCGAGCCGGCTCTCCGTCGTGTCCACGGCCGGCGACAGCCAGTAAACTAAACGAACAGCGTCGACATGCCGTAGCAAGATAGTAGAGTACTAGTACTACATAGAAATGAAATTGTCTGAAGAATTGGAGTTTTTAGAACCAATTCGATTTGATGAACCCGTCCGTAACTGTACAGAATGCGTTTTTCCAGCACGCGTGAATGGCGTTAATTGAGATTCAAGATGCCACGCAATCGTCGGTTCGGCTAAAGGATACATTGAATCACTCTGTTTTCACCCGTGTTTTGGTGGATTTCAGAGTCCGGGCTCTGCGTTTGGGTTTATTAATCGGTATTTGGAGGCGCTAGAACTGACCAAGATTCAGAAACAGACAGTACAGCCATGAGCCAGCAAGTTCAGGTTCAGAAGCTGTGGTTACCTCCTGCAGAGACGGTGTTTGCCAAGAGAAAATGTTGATGCTGGGGTATGGCAGATCTCCTGCTTACCTAAGGGACCAGCGCACGCGTATTAACTTTGAACTAGTAATGCAACATTGATACATGTTGCTGCTTTCGCTGTGAATGTTCGTCCGTTAACATTGATACATGCATATGCTAAATAAACCATGGCAATGCATCTATAAAGTGCTGAATCAAACGGTCCTACTAAACCCATCTGAAATTTGTGTTGGATGGCTCATGATGAGCCTCATGGTGTTGCTCGATTTGAATTGTCCACAGCTTCTACACTGGTAGATGCTCTCGCAAAATCATCTTTTTTTCACGGGGGAACAAAATCATCTTTTAACACGGGATGGAGATGCTTTTCTTTTTTCTTTTTTTTCTTTTCTAGTGAGCTTCTCGGTGCGCCATTAGTAGTTTTGAAAAAAAATAAAAAAATTTGTTAGTAATGGCGCATCATGGGATAGTGCGCCATTACTAGTTGACATAGTAATGGCGCACCACACCCACCGTGCGCCATTAACAATTTTTTAAAACTACTAATGGCGCATGAATGGCGCACGGTGGGTGTGGTGCGCCATTAGTAACCCTGGTGCTAAATGCACCCCCCTGAACCGCCTTTTCAGTTTTAAAAAAAATAAAAAAAATGATGGAAATGTCAAAAAAAAATAAAAGAAAATAAGTTTCCCATGTGATGTGTGGTCTAGTTGTTGGGAAAATTTAAAAATATGAATTTCGACTTTATTTGTAAAATCTCTCTGGACTTTAGTAAAATGGACATAACTTTTGTATACGAACTCGGATTAAAAAGCCTTCTATATAAAAAATCATCTACTCGAAAAGTTACATCTGGTATACTAATGACGCACCAAGGGTGCGCCATTAGTATTAATTACTAATGGCGTGATGCTAGTGGCGCACCTGTAGTGCGCCATTAGTAGCCAAAACAGGTGCGCCATTAGCAGGCCTTTTCCTAGTAGTGCAATGCCCCATTCCGGCCCGGACGTCTCCTTGCCATCGCACCCCTCCCAGGTCGCCGCTATCTTAGTCCATGTGTTCATGTAGTATATCGCAGTGCTACAAAAACTAGGTTGGAAATGAGAATGGTTCAATAAGAAATAAAGATGATCTAACTAATTATCCTCATGATATTTCTGAAAATATCCCGCAGAATGTTGATCGGCTCTACGAAAAGCAAAAAGCAAAACAAAATATCGTGAAGTTTCGATGCTTGAATCGTGCACAGCTTGTACCTGCTGGGTTGTTTCCGAAATCACCATCTTTTAGCTCTTAGAGCATTCATCATACGATCGAGATGTTTTTTGGAATAGTTGTGGTGCATCTTAATTAATTGACCGCGTGCTTAATTTGCTAGGTCCTTCAGCTCACTTTCAAGGGTTCCATTGGAAAACTACAAGCTAGATTTGAAATTGTCAGTTCTAGCCTTCTAGGGCAAAATGGGCACACGATTAGTCGATCACCGTTCACCTGGTCTGCAGCCGGATTACTACTCTCCACGTACGTCCTAATATCTCTATCAACTTTTGGTGCTAAATATATCCCTTTGAGTGACAAGTAATATAGATCAGATATAGTACTTTTTAAAATCTGATTACAATTGCATGAATTTTAAAATTTTAATCTTTGGTGGGAGAGAATATATTCACCTGACAGTAATTAATTAACTAATGTCGGCAGATTTTTCCACCCAAAATCTCGACTGAATAATCCAATGTAAGGATTGAGAGTGGTAATTAATTCATCTGGTGACCAAATAAAATGGACAGTGATATATACAACGAAAGGAAAAGTAATACCTCTATAGCTAAGCTCTCTAGCCGGTATGAAATTACTCTGCATTGCTGTCTTGCTGATGGCGTTTATCTTTGAATTAATCATATAGCTTAATCTATGGATGGTTTTAGATCGATTAGGCACCAGCCATATGTGGACATAATTATCTTGCTTAATCTATGGATGGGTTTTGGATGGCTTGGACACTAGCCATATATGTATGATATTATTTGCGCATTGCGGTAAGCGTTGAGTGCAGGGACGAGAACTCCAAAGAATCCAGCATCAACTGCAGTCTGGCAGCAGGTTTAATCACAACGTGCGTCACAGGATATATGTTCTAGAAAGTGCCCCCCAGAGGGCAAAAGAGCCATGCATCTATTGATTTTGTATTTTTGATATGTGTGTGTGTGTACATGTAAAACAATATATACTACACATATTCGTTTTCACCGTTACTTTGCTCTCTCCGTAAACAAATGTATTATTCTTAATTAACAAAAAATTCTACATGCCCTGATCATGATGCATGTAGCTATATACTGCCAATAGTATGCTGTTCCTCCCTGCAAAAAAAACCCCCGCTTTTCTTACGAGGATTGCATATACTACGAACTAGGTGGAAGAACGATCCGATTGTTTGCGTGATTTCAATCATGATCCTAATTAACTTTGAGTTGGTGTCGATATATTCTCCCAGCTGCCTTTCAGTTTCAGGGCCCCACTGGAAGATGAAATAAGTGTCAGTTCAAAGTTTTTTAGTACAATATATATACTTATAACCACATGCCGCTGTCAGTTGCATATATATATACATCGTAGTCAATGCTACAGAAACCAAGTTATTTGAAATGGTTCGACAAAAATTGGAGACAAGATAGTATTTGTTCTCGTCGGAATATCATGACCATGTGTTCTTTTTTTAATTTGGAGAAACAATTTGTAGCACATGATGTTCCGAAATAAGGTCCTTTAAACCACATGTATGCTAAGAAAAGCAATTACTGAAACTATTGAGTTTTCTACCGCGGCCCCCATCCCACATCATCTTCTCGCCACCGCTCCCGTTCCATGTCATCGCCTCCTTGTTCTTTTCCCACTCCTCTCTCTACATCCACTGATGTGCTAACATTATGATTTCCGTTTTAATGTATATCCCATTTGGTGCTAAAGAAATAAGGTTGGGAATAAAAATGGTTCAAGAAAAAAAATTAAAGACAACATATATTTTTCTCTCTTCTCACCATAACCGTCCCGACATTGTGATTTTCCATCAAATGGATATCTACGTGGGAACTAGTGCCGGCAGATTTCGGTGGAAATTTCTTGAACAAACCGTGCTAATGAAATTAACTATTATAATGAGATTGTTTGACCATGAGCTAATGAAAAATGACTATGATGGATATGGTGACTCGCGGAGAAGATCTCTATGTCTCTATCTTGAATAGCACAATGCGTGAATGACTTCCCTTACTCATACTCAATCTTCTCACCCCCTTCCGCATAATCTTCTTGCATCCCCTACCTCTTTGTATTGCCGCTTTGTGCCCCGACATCCTTTCTCATAGCCCTACTGCCTCATCCTTCCCTTCTTTCTCCTCCCGCTCAGGCAGATCGCCATATTTTATATTTTCATAGGCGGAGCATCATGCCCCAATCAGGTATCACTCTAAGCGCAGGGAGTGAGGGGTCCATCTGGTAGGAAGTTCCCTCAAACTTTTTCAACCCTTGGGGGTGCAAATTTACCATGCAAGAAATAGGTACATGGTTCAACGTTCGTATTTTTGACCAAACTGAGCTTGAATTCAGTCGATCTGTCTTATAACTACAACGAGAAAAAAAAACTAAAATGACTTCCTTGTTGAATTTCGGCACAGTGCAGGATGAGGAAGATCTGCCCAACAGTGGGTCAGCTTACTTTTTATATGACAACAATGAAATTGTTGTGATTCCATTTAATAGAAGAAAAAATTACAAGAGACCAACAAAGCTCGGCTAATTAGAGGGGAAACAAACCATCTGACTAAACTTGGTCCAAGCCACTGGTATGCCATTAGAGCTGAAAAAATAGAGCATAACCCATACAACACCGCTAGGTGAGTCATCTTCATCGCTGTTCGCACTTATGATCTAACGACTCTGACTTTGCCACATCACGGCCCTTCACATCAAGTCTTATCTGACATCATGCATATGTACGTGCACCCCCTTTATGTTGACCAGACCATACATTTTGCATGTTATTGTTTGCTATGGGGGTGTTTGGTTGGCTGGATAAGACCCTACCGCGTGTGTCGTCTGAAATTTTGAGATGTTTAGTGATTGTATGCTCAACTGCGCCTGGCCGACTCATGCAAAATAGGGCTGCCAGCCAGGCTGAGTGGAAACGCAGGAATCTGGCGTTTCCGCGAGCCAGCCCCGAGCCTGCACCCGCGTCCACACTTAAACGAAACGGTACATGGGATTGCCCCGAATGTTTGTTGAAATTACTTCAAAACTGCCACCACCCGCACTCATTCCTCTTCCTCTCACCCAACTGAACCAGATCAGATCGAGAACACCAACGCGCCGCCGCCGTCGCCGGACCGAGATTCCTCGTCCGCTGCGACACCGCCTGCTGCCCGCCTGTCCGCGCTCAATCCCGGCCGCCAGACGTCTTCTCAGCAGGAGCTGGCTCGACCGGACCTCCGGGCATCGCGCCGTCGTCATGGAGGACTGGCGCAGTGGCGCTTGAAGCTCGCGCGGACGACGCGACCAGGTAAGGCAACCACGACGAGCTACAACAATACTGACATCCGGCACGAGTCCTCGGCGTGCGACTTGTTTTTAGTCCACGAAGAGCAGCAGCAGGTCTAATGCGCGAAGAAGCAGCAGCAGGTTCAGATTTGTTTGCTTGTTTTCTTTGTCCATGGAATTAAGTTCTAATACAGTCAACCAAACAATATCTGCTGTATACAGCATCGTAGGTGCACATGTACCCTACAGTCCACCAAACATGCATCTCAGTCCATTTTTGCATCAGCCCAGCCAGGCCAGACTCAGCCCGGATCCTCCGTGCGATGCAGTGTGAAGCTACCCAATCAACCAAACACGCCCTATATTGACCGGGCTGCCAAGTCTCGACACCCTGGATCTTCTGCGTGTATCACATCATGGTCTAGCATTTCATGTTCTAGTCTTGGTGGTTTAGACTAAATATGAATGCATGCTACTCCCTCCATTTCAGTTTAACTGAAATCATAGCTTTGTCCTAAGTCACACGTCTTTCGTTTGATCAAGCATATAGAAAATATAATATGTTAATATTTACCACATCAAATATACAGTATGACAATACTCAGATAGTTCACGTCACTCAACTCCGACTCAGAGGGCACCAGCTCCAACTCGTGGTTCACTCTTTATCCACAAATGGCAATGTGTCACCAGTAATTAGCCACATGCACTGCTTATAATTTTAAAATAGATGTAGCTTCTTTCAATTGCAACCGAAAGGAGATATGTCCTTACTTCTGAATGCACATTTAATGAGACACATCCTGTCAAACAAATTCGGATTCACTGGCGGATATCGTGCACACACATATCAAATTAACCATGTGATATTTCCAAAGTAACTGCTGAATGTTGATCAGCTCTTCAAGAAGTGGAAAGAAAAATAAAAGCTCACGATAAACCCATCTTTACCCCATAAAAATACATGCCCTTGTTCGAGTCATTCACACCCTTCAAATTGCTAGTTTCAAGCCATCCTTGACTCTTATGGCATTCATCGCACTAGAAGGGGACACACGCCTTCGTCGTGCCATTCTTTTATCGGGCTTTTGAGTTAGATATTAGTCATAAATAAAATTTTCCGAAGTAAAAAACTTTATTTTGATCTAAGTATATAGAAAACATATAATGTATTAATATTCACACTCGATCAGTCTTATCTCACTCAACTTTGACACGGAGGGCACCAACTTCAACTCGTGGTTCGCTCTCCTATCTACATATGGCAGTGCCTAACGAACAATAAGCAACATGCTTTGCTCACTCCTAAAATATGGTGTACCTTCTTCTAGTTGCAACCGGAAAAGGAAGATATCCTCACTTGTGAATGCATGTTCAATGAGACACTCCGTGTCAAACAAACTCGCCGACTGCACTTGTGGATATCATACACGCAAATATCAAATCAATTAACCTCTTATATTTCTGAAAGTATCCCTTGAATGTTGATCAACTATTCGAAAGTGAAAAACAAGATCAAATGGTGCGAAAAACCCATCTTTAATCCATAAAAATCGGTGCCCCCTGATCGAATCATGCACTCTGAAACTATTGATGACGACATGTACCTAGGGTAGGGTCGTTGGCCTGACCTGTATGCCCTACCGAAGGACGCTGCACAAGAGGACAAGGCCTACAAAGTTAAACAGAAGATACCGACTGGAATCCTCATGAAGTGCGATCCACTTGACAAAAGTTCCACTCGGATATCTCAATTCCACTCGACCGTTGCTATTCACTCGGGAGACAAGAATCCACTCGAAGGACAGAAGACTTAGAGCCACCTCTAGATGACAACGGTCAGGCATTCACTCTGTCGCCTTAAAGGTCGTTAAATACGGGCGTTACCAGTAACATACGTGACTTTACTCCCTCACTGAACCCCTGTGTAACCGAGGGTTGCGACGGGTCGGCGTACTCTATATAAGCTACCCCTCCCCTCTTGCACAAGGGTTCACACCCCCTGTAACTCAACACTCCATTCAACAGAGCCTCTGTGGCACTGAGACGTAGGGCTGTTACCTCCTCCGAGAGGGGTCTGAACTTGTAAATCCGAGTGTACAATCTCGCCGTAGTTAGGACTCTGCCCTCTCCTACGTACCCCCTATCTCTACTGTTAGATCCGTTCCCAGACAACATCTTTGACTCTCATGGCATTCATCATATGATTGAGATGTATTTTGATCTTAACTTTTCTTCATAATTGCATGCTATGCATCGTAATTAATTAACTTGTGTGCTTAATTCGCTTGGTCTTTCATCCCACTTTCAAGGGATCCACTGAGAAAAATAAACAAGTTAAATTTGAAATGGTTTGTTCCACAACAATATAGGCACTCAATCGATCACTGTTCATGCAGTCAGCAGACGGATTCTCCATCTAAGGGCCTCTTTGATTCGCAGGATTGTCAAAATGAAGGAATAGGAAAAATGCAGGAATAGGATGACATGTCCCATAGTATCCTATAGGATCTAAACGGATGAATATTGCCCTTCTATCCCGGTGGCTGTGGCGCATCGCGCAGGGTCATGGTGGCCTCTGGCTGGACATTATCTGGAATAAATACTGCGAGGTCAACCCCTAGCCTTCGCGAAATCGGGCGGATCTCGATTCGGCAGCCTCTCGTCCGGCTTCTCCCGGTTCTCCGCATTGGTACCTCCATCTCGGTGGGGTCCGGTCTCTCGGCGCTATTCGGTTTGATCGCTGGGCGGCGACTCCCCATTTGGCCCGCTTCCCGCCTCTTCTCTATCTCCGTCGACCCTATGATCTCTGTTGATAGGGCCTTCTTGACTTAGGCGCCTTGCTTTCCGTCGGCCCTTTGGGCGGCGGAATCCGCCGCTGGCGTGAGTTGCTCGACTGCGTTGCTCGCATGAGCCGTTGGTGGATGGGGATCAGGACCTTGTCTTGTTGGCGCTTGGAACCATCGGGCCAGTTCTCAACCAAGTCGCTCTACTTGGCCATTGCCCCCTCCTCCGCCCCCCTTCCCCTATCGATGGTGTGGTCCGTCCGCGTCCCTAAGATTCGCATCTTCATGTGGCAGTGGATTCGTGGACTGGTCCCGTCTGGTGTGGAGGTTTGCAAGCGCAATGGCCCGGGCACTGGTATCTGCCCCCTCTGTGATGTCCCGAAAGACTCCAACCACATCTTCTTCGCTTGCGTCCCCGCCCAGTTTCTCTGTAGCTGCTTTCGCGAGATTGTAGGTGGAAGTTGGTGCCACACCAATTTCTCGGACTTATTTGCTGAACTCCAGCTGTTCCCCGTCCTCTCGCCACATTAGGTGGCTGGAGGTTGGGGTTCTTGCACGGCCTCTTTGGACCGTCCGCAATAAGCTTGTGATCCAGCGTACTCCTCTTCGTCGCTCTCGACGCTCTCTACAAACTCTCGGGTTTCTTGCAGCTTTGGCGGCCGCTTAGCCGCCCCCCGGATCGGGACGCCATCTCAGCCTTCATCGCCGACCTCCGCTCGATGGCCGTCCGCCTGTCGCCGCTGCCCGCCGCCTCCGCCGAGCTGACTAGACTCCTGCGCTTGGAGGGCTTTGTTTTTTCTCTTTCTTTTGGGCTTGTTGAGCTGTGCCCTCAGCAGAACCTATGTACTTTGTTGTGAGACTCGGGTGGTGTGTGTGTGTAAACCTGCTTTGGTTGTATGTCTTGTGACGCTTTGCTTTATTTATAAAGCGGGGCGAAAGCCTTTTTCGGTATCCTATAGGATCTCAAAGAATGTTTGATAGGGCAGGAAAAACAAAGGAATTCTACAAAGAGGTTTGAGTGGATGGAAATTTTCCTTCAAAATGTAGTACAAATTGATCCTATGAAAAAATTCCTAAGGATGCCAATCCTACGAATCAAACGAGCATCACAGGAAAAATTCCTAAGGGTTCAAATCCTCCAAAAATCCTATGCAATTCCTTTGAATCAAAGGAGCCTTAGTATGCTAGCTCTTCAATCTCATCAACTTCCGGTACAGTTCGTACCAACATACAAAGCAAGTAGGAGTAGCAATGTGCATGCTCTGCCTGCACATCCAGGGGCGGACCTACATTGATGGCTGTAAATTTTTGCCCCCTCTCAACATTTTCACTGGGTCCGCCCCTATGCACATCGTTGTCACTATTACATCAAAGATGGACCCATCTTTGTTACATATAATCTAGTTACAACCACGTAGTTGGCTATAGCCAATGCAACCCACAGGCGTAGCAGTAGTTTTCACCCCAGGTGTGCAAGAGAAAATTTGGCGGGTGAGATGTTGTTGCCCACGTTCAAAGATATTTGCCTGCCCATTCCAGGCTAAGATCACCGTCACCTTAATTTCGGTTTCACATGTCAGCTCGATCGGCAGGCATGGCCGGCCATTCGCCCCTGGCCCACGCAACTACCCACCGATACGATTCTGTTTTGGATAGGTTTTCCGGGAAAAAGGGAAGCTTTATTTCTGTTTGGATAAGCATTTGCAAGTTAGGGACGTGATTGATGGTTGGTCATCTGCAATTAAGCTGCTGCTGGCTGGAGGAAAGCTACTGGTCGTGTAGAAAGTTTTGGTGTCGGAGTCCAATTTGAGGCTGCAGATGGCGACCTGACCAAACCTACACATGGGCCATGGCATGGTATACACCATCAGAGTTAACCCGCTTGTTAAGGATGTTGGTTACGTCGTGTGTGCAGTATACTCACCAGCCTAGTAAGTTGATGGAGGATGTGATTTTCTGAAGAAAATGCACGGCCATAAGTGTGTCGCATTCAACTCTCACTTTATCTCTGCTTCTAGAACACTACTTTGTAACTTGTACGTCCACAATCAATTAACTATTACTTCTTGTACTACAATAAGGTAATTCAGGCCGAGCAAGCAGACGATCGTGAGAGCGATCGTGTAATTATCAGCAGAGAAATTCAGCATGTACGGCTGAACTAAGCTTCTGCGCTACCTGATTAAACAGCAGAGAAACGGTGTATTGTACGCCGGTAAAGTAAAAGCACATGTCGTGGTCGCGGAAGTGCCGTCTCACGTTAAGACTCCAAGGTTTTGCCTAACTACCTGTTAAATATCACACTAATCAAATAATCGGTTGTGTAAGACGTAGCACTAGACTAGTCTAATTAGGGTACGTACCTAATCACACATGTCGCAGCAACTCGATCCTACAAAGACTTGGCGAGACATTTCGGTGGATGGATGCATGCCAAGACATGCATGCATGGATGCGTGCTGCCTTCTCCGTTCTGACTGTACATACACGATGAAGATGACAAGGACGATGGACATGCATGCATATGCATGTGATGATATGACTATGTTTTTTCCTGAAGAGGCCACGCAAGCAGTAGCATCCCAATAATTGAGCAAGTTCTGCACTAGACAAGTTTTGCCAAATAACAAAATGGTTTGGCACGAGACTAGTTCGAGAGCTGACGTGGAAGGCGGCCACTCCGAGTCACGGCCTATTCATGCACGCACGCTGCTGGTCGATCGATCGACCCGATTTAGAAATGTCGGCGTGCGGATACATAAAACAAGGAGCGGCGGTACGATTTTCTGGAGAAGAACGTGCTAGTGAGTGGTGGAGAAAGTGAGTGCTTTCCACCCATGATGGAGAGCAAAAGCGTACAAAGATTGGTTGAGTGGGGCGTTTTGGTGACCGGCCCTTTTATTTTTGAAAAAAAAATTCAAAATTCAAACTTTTTAATTTCAAAAAATTCTGTAAAAATATGCAAGTATACAAAGATGAAATGTGCAATGTGAGCAAAAATTCAGGATGAAATACCTTGAAATGTGACATGTACTAAAAAATAAATTCATGGAATTTGAGAATGAATAGTACCATGTGCTGAAAAGCCTCGTAATTATTTTTTGCATAGTCCTCATTTCAATGTATTTCGTACTGAAAATTTACATACATGTATATTATGCCTCTATGTACTCCCTCCGCAAAGAAATGTTAGAGCCTTTAGTTCTTCATTTTTTTTAAACATAAAAATATGAATTTTGAATTCTGTAAATGAAGGCCTTCATGAAGCTCGGTCTCCAAAAGCAATTTTCGAGATTGGTTTCTTTTGACAAGATAATATGCGTGGGCTCAGCTCAGAAAAATGGAACAGCAGAATATTTCGATTCCTGATCGGATCGGTAGAGCGTACGTATGCACTGCGCCACAAAGAAGAATACAACATATGCGAGTGTTGGACTGACTCGAGACCATCCTTCCTGCTCACCAGCCTGTTGGCTGATGATGCCAGGACCTCAATCAAAATATTTCATATAAGAAAGCTCCTCCTGCCCACGCCCAACTCCCATCTAGGGTTTCCTTGCCTCTCGCCGGCGCCACCGGTCCACCTTATCTTCTATGGTCCTTGGATCATGGAGGCACGGTGGATCCCGGCCCTTGCCGGCGGGAGGGCTCCGTTTTTAGATGCTTTTCTAAGTTTTGTTAGGGTTTGTGCCATGCTCAAGAAGATGAGGCGGTGGCGGCTTCTTGAAGATGGAATAAGGTCCTCCCCGCCTAGCCCCCGTCCCAGTGATGTTTCAACCATCGTCGGAAGGCGTGTAGAGGTTTGTCTCCGGCGGATCTCATGGGATCCGGTCGGCGTTTGTCTTCGGTGGATCCGACTGGATCCGGTCTTCGCTCGTCTACGTCTGTGTGTCTGCAGGTTGGATCCTTCCGGTCTATGCTTCTCTTCATCGGCGGCGGTTGCTGTTCTGGTGCGCTGGTCCTATGGGGCCTTAGCACGACGACTTCCCGACTGTCTACTACAACAATGTTTGCCCGGCTCCGACGAGGGAGGGCGATGACGGCTATGCGCGCCGGCTCGCTCAGAGATTGTAGTCGTCGCTAGGTGGTCTCTGAGACCTAGATGTAATTTTACTTTAGTGTTCTTTGTACTACCTTGACAGTTGATGAATAGATCGGAAGTTTTCACGCAAAAAAAAAAAAGATGATGCCAGGACCTCGTTCGTTGAATAAAAGCTCTCAGGTTTGAACGCAAAAAAAAAAAGAGTACGCTACCGACAGTGAGTTTGGTCCATTTACGTGTCCACGTTGGGTTTAATTTCAGAGTGAAGGTCGACACAAATTTTAAGCTAAAAAATGGAACAATTTCCCCTTAGTTGAATTTCCTCCATGTAACGTGGCTTCGCCTCTGTTCCGATGTACACTTGCGATGTGGTGGAAGAATTTAATTACGCGTGAAACTGACTTTAAACGAACTTACGCCGGTTTACACTTTACACGCACGAAACTGACAGGAAAAACGTCGTCTTCGGAGACACACATGCGTCGTCCCGTCCCGGGCCCTGCGGCGACCGGCGAGCACATATTACGGTGAGCGCGCCCCGGAAAGGCCAGGACTCCCGACGCCATCCACCCGCAACCACCGTTCCTCATCTGAGCTCCGACGAGAAACTGGGCAAAGAATCCAAAAGAGTCAGACGTCCAAGCCACCATGGCGAACCCATCCACGAGCCTGAGGCCGTCGTGCGCGGCTCCCGGTGGCAGTAAGCTCGCCTGCCTCTGCTCGCCGACCAACCACCCGGGCTCCTTCCGCTGCGGTCGCCACCGGAGCCCGCGCGGGCGGCCGCTGTCGTCGTCGGGCCGCGCCTCGCAGCAGGCCGCGTCAACGTCGGGCGCAAGCGCGACGGGGTGCGGCGAGGGGATCATCAGGAGCAGCGGCGTCGGCGCGGGCGGCAGGACCGCCAAGGGCCGGTCCGTCCTGCGCGCGCACCTGCTGCGGCTGGTCAGCCCCCCGTCCTCCGGCGGCAACGACCACCGCCGCTGCCGCGACTTCAAGCACCGACCGTCCAGGCTGGGCCGCCTCGCCGTGACCGTGTGACACGATTGCTCGGCTTCGCAGACCGTACTAGGCTAAAGCTCACGAGTGGCGGACGGTGCGCTTCTTATTTCGCGCGCACCGACGCATGGATCGGGTGCTACATAGAACCAATGCTTCTTTAGTAGTGCCATGAACTGATGGAGTGATGAGGGTTCTGTACACAAGTTCCCTGTAATTCTTTCAGAGAAATGGAACAGAGGAGTATATGCTTACCCGCGTCTTAATTTGTGCTGTTCTGGTGGCAACTATAAAGACCAGTTCGACTGATTCCTAGCTAGAACTGTTCAGGCACACAAAGGTTTGTTTTATCGGATATGCTATATGAGAATCAGCAAAGTCTCATCTAACTCCCACGCCATGATTTTACACAAAGTTTCATGTGTTTCTCATGTAGGAGTAGATGAGAGCTAGCCTCAGCCATGTTTTATTTTGTTTCGGTGTTGCTCATCAAGGGAGAAGATTTCTTGCTATTACCTCACATGGACTAATGACATTTTGTTACTCACTTAAGTGAAAACATTGCCGCTTAATGTAAACCATGGCATTTAGGCCCCCAATAGTCAGGCTATAAAAAGATGGAGATAGTGTGTTAGGCGGTGGCAATTAATTCCAAGAAAATTATGAGGTTTGTAACTCGGGAAAATATCATATGGAAACCAACATTCGTTGAAAACCGATGAAAACCACATGAAAAAGATGTTTTGAAGTTTCAAAAAAATCTGAATTATTTTATTGAAAGTTAAGAGGGTGATGTTCTATCATTACCATGCGAAACTCCAAGTTTAAACACATTACGAGATGGGTGCTATCAAAATAACAAATCAGCATTGAATAGTGCCAAACGGTAACATCACTATTTGTTGCTGGATTTGTGTTTTTTTTGTCATTGCTCACATTTCATAATGTATTTCAACTTGAAATTTCGTGTGGCAATGAAACATCACCATCTTAACATCCCATATTGTTTTTCAGATTTTTTTGAAACTTTTAAACATGATTTCGACAAAGTTCTCTTTGAATGTTGGTTTCATGTGATATTCTCCCTTGTAACTCAAGGTGGCCTGCAGGCAAAGGACAAGTCCGGAAATTGTATCAGACGCTCGCACTAGGGGCGGGGGGGGTACTCTCAAGGCCTGACCATGCTAGCCTTAGGTGGGTTTCCCCTCTTACATGGCTTCGTGATTTCCATCAAAAAGATTGTCTAATTCTTCTATATTTGTTATCTCTTCGAAACGTTCACAAAGCCAAAATATCATTTAATGATTAGAAACAATGGTCGCTGATCTCTCGCAAAATCAACTTTTAACTGCCTATTTTGACATTGATTTATCGAATCAAAGTTTGTTACCTACATTAATTAATTTGTCCTAGCCACGGTAGCTGGCCGGGTGGATCTTAAATGGTACATTTTTTACGAACACAATCGGTAGCTACATATGCATACAATCGTAGTTCATGCAAAGGAAACCCGGTAATTTGAAATGGTTCGTCGGAAATTAGTGGCGGCCCAAGATAAAAAATTTAACAATGTGAAAATTTTAAACTCAAAGTGCTAAATTTATGTAGCACATGTTGTTTCAAAGCATGGACCTTTTAAACAACGTGTGCTAAGAAAGGATAACTTTTTAAACTGTTGAGTTTCATACTAGTAGGACCCCCTCCCTCATTACCGCCTTGCTACCGCTCCCCTTTCCTCCTAACGTATGTGTTAACGATGTGTTGATATGTTACTGCACATCACAATCGGTGCTAAATAAACATGGTTGAAAATGAAAATGGTTCACGAAAAAAAGTTAAAGACGACTCATTATACTTTTCTTCTCACCAGAACAATCATGACTACATGAGTTTTCCATGGACTGGATATCCATGTGAGAACTAGTGCGGACAAAGTTTCGTGGAAACTTCGTGAACAAGACGTGCTGAAAAACTAATCAACAAACGAGATTGTTTGAGCATTAAATTGATGAAAAATGACACGGTGCATATGGTGATTTGCCAAGAAGATCTATATGTCTATATATATGATAGGACAAGCCGCGACTGTCTCCCCATACCCAACCTTCTGCTTCCATCAACTTGCACATAATCTTCTCACGGCCCTCAGCTGCTCATATTGCTATACTGTGTCCTTCACCTATTCACCCTAACCTCATCGACAGCCCTTCCTCGTCATAGTCTGAACCCTCGTCCTTCCCTTCTTTCTCCTCCTGCTAACCGACCTCCCCAGATATGGCCAGCACTAGCGTTTAGGTGGAGCGCCATTTTGCCGATCAAGCATAACTATAAACCACAGGATGCCATATCGTAGGAAGTTTCATAAAACTTTTAACCCTTTTGGGGTTGGAGGTGGAGGATTTACCATGCAAGAATAGGTTCAGGGTTGATCATCCATAATTTTCAGCTGAACTAAGCTTGGATTCGATCGATCAAGCCAAACTCACCAGAAAGAATAATAAAAACTAAGACGACTCATCGTTGCATGGTGGTATAATGCAAGCCTAAGAAACATCTTCTAAGCAGTGAGTCATTTTACTTTCTCAATGACAACAACACAATCATTGAATTTTATCAGAAGAAAAATGTACAAGAGACCAACAAAGCTCGACTACTTAGCGCAAAAACAATCGAAGAAATTCACAACCAAAATAGTAATGTAGTTAAACTAGGTTAAGGCACCAACACAACATCGGCGCCGAACTAAACAAAATAGAACCGATACAACATTGCTAGTTGCGTTATCTTCGTCGCAATTGCACTCATGATCCGATGATCCTGACTCTGACACAACATTTCCACGGGGATGCACACCAGTCAGTCACACCATTGCCTAGTGTCGGGCATATGTATATGAACCACCTTTACGTTGACCACATCATGCATTTTGCATGATACTGTTTACTATATCGACCGAACAACCAAGTTTTGATGCCTATCTATACCATTGTATGTTCTAGGGATGCATCATGCATGTCTTAGTGGTGACTCAACCTAAAGATACATACATGCTACTTCCTCTCTTCCAAACTACTTCAAATTGTAGCTTTATTATATATTGAACAACATTAAGTTTTACTCAGTATACATAAGATTATGCTAGTATTTACATCAAATATATTTATATCATGAAATAACTAAGACCTTTCTCATCACTTAACTCCGACTTGAAGGGTACCAGCTCCAACTCATGGTTTGCTCTCCTATTTGCTGATGTCAATGCCTGACAAGCAATTAGCCAGGTGCTCTGCTCACTCCTGAAATATTGTGTACCTTTTTTGCAAGGGCAACTCAAAACATAAGATTTCCTCACTTGTGGATGCATGATCAATGAGACACTTCATGTGAAGCAAACTCATCGACTGCATTGGGATGTGACATATGCACATATCAAATTAACCTCGTTTGGTTTGTGAAACCATCTACCGGCTGGTTTGTGAAACCATCTTTAACTCTTATGGCGTTCATCACATGATTGAGATGTTTTTTTACCTTGATTTTTCTGGACCAGTTGCATGCAATATGTTTATTTAACCTCGTGCTTATTTTGCTTGGTCTTTTGGCTCTCTTTCAAGGACTCCACTAGAAAAACAACAGGAAGCTAGATTTCAAATCGTTTATTCAATGATAGAATATACACCCGATGGATCACCGTTCACGTAGTCACAGCCGTTCCACGTAACTGGGCTAGCTCTTCTCATCAATTTTCGGTACAGTTCGTGTACACATACTAAGCAAGTAGGAGTAGCAACGTGTACCTGCTCTGCCTGCACATCGTGGTCACTGTTACATCAAAGATGGAGCGATCTTAATTACTTATAATCAAATTACAAGCGCGCAAGTTTTCGACATTGGGTGGAGAGGATGTTCGCAACAGACTTGTGTCGGCCGATATTTCAGTGGAAAAATCTAATTGTCAGAAGAATCCGTGACAAAGATCTAGGGTAATAAATTATCCGAAGACCAAATAAAATGGACTGCGACGCACAAAGAAAAGGAAGAAAACCCTAGGTTAAGTACTTAAATTTCTCCAGCCGGCCTCACTATGGATTGCAGGAGATGTCTATCTCTGCATTCTTTAGATTACTCAACTTGCTTAATATATGGGTGGTTTTCGATCATTCAGACACCGGGCGCATGATTATGTAAATAATTACTAGCGTTTAGCGGAAACGCTGCGTACCGGGGACGAGAACTCCTAAGAATCCAGCATCAACTCCAGTCTGGCCGCAGATTTAATCACAGCACGCGTCACAGAACATTTGTTCTGGAATGTGGTCCGTGGAGGGTAAAGAAGCCATGCACCTATTGATTTTTTATGTTTGACGTGTTTTTTTGTAAATTAATCTGAGCTGTATATGTAATCGTTTTCACGGCTACTTTGTTCCCTCCGTAAACACGTCTTATTGAACTGATACAATGATCCCGCATTCACGCCCTGATCATGATTCTATCTCTATCCTAATCAAGCTCACATCACGGAGATTAATTCTTCCCATTTGTCTAAGTGCACCTTTTGGTGAACTCAGAAACTTTTATGTTACTTGTAGCTACTGCTAGTGGCCATGCCACAGGAGATCCCACCTACTCTCTCCGTTCCTAAATAATTGTCTTTCTAAAGATTTCAACAAGTGACCACATACGGAGCAAAATAAGTGAATCTACACTCTATAACATGTCTACATACATCCGTATGTTGTAGTCCATTTGAGATGGCTAGAAAGACAATTATTTTCTCTCCGTCGAATCTTGTCATCAAATGAGCAAAGAGGATGTATCTGGCGTATTTTAGTTCTAGATACATCCATTATTATTCATTTTGATGACAAGTATTTTCGGACGGAGGAAGTATTTGGGAACGCAGGGAGTATCAGGTACTGTAGTTTTCAGCACAGCTGTGTCGAGAGGAAATTTTGGCGGGTAAGATGTAGTTGTCCCTGTCCAAAGATGTTTGCCTGCCCCTTCCAGGCTAATAAGATCACCATCACCTTAATTTCGGCTGCACTTGTCATCTCGATCGGCAGGCATGGCCGGCCATATGACCCTGGCCCACGCAGCTACCCACTGGTACGATTCTGTTTTGGGATAAATTTCCCAGAAATTGGTAATGTTTTGGATAAGCATTTGTAAGAAAGGGACACGATTGATGGTCATCTGCAATTAAGCTGATGCTGGGTGGAGGAAAGCTACCGGTCTTGCGGAAAGTTTTGGTCTCCATGGCGGCCTGACCAATTCTACACATGCATGGCCCATGACATGGTACACACATCGAGTTAACCCTTTGTTAAGCCGATGGAGGATTACTTTGAAGAAAATCTACTCGTATAGGCGCGTCTGATGCAGACTCAGGGACTATTTATCTCTGCTTCTAGAAAGTATGCTGGGTAACTTTTACATTGACAATGAATTAATTTGTGCTCCTTGTAATACTTTAAGGTAACTCAGGCCGATTGAGTAAGCAGATGATCATGAGAGAGCGATCGTGTAATTATCTCGAGATAAATAAATTCTGCATGCACGGTTGAACCAAGCTTCTTCGCTGCATTATAGAGCAGCAGAGTAATACCAGTGTATTGTAAGCTCGCCTGTAAAGTAAAGCACACGTCGTGGCCGCGGAAGTGCTGTCTCACGCTAAGACTCCGAGGTTTTGGCTAACCACCAATGATCACACTAATCAAGTAATCGGTTGACTAGGACGCACCACTAGACTTGCCTAATTAAGGCTCCTAATTCACTAATCGGTTGTATATTTCTGAAGTTCCAAAACTGAATTGCTAGTTCGTGGTCGATCCTTCAGTGGAGCGTATTAACCCGCGGAATAAATTTGCACTGCTCTGCTCACATGACACATCACACGTGCATGCATATGTTGATCTGAGTCTGACTGTACATACACGCGATGACAAGGACGATCGACATGCGTACATATGCAGTCATATGAGTATGTTTTCCTGTGATTTAGCTGAAGGGGCTCCACGCAAGCAGTAATCCAATAATGGAGCAAGTATTGCTTCCTATACTACTAGTTGTCACTAAATAACAAAATGGTTAGGCACGACGGTAGTACGAGAGACGACGCGAAAGGCGGCCGGTCCGAGTGACGCCTGATTTAGAGACGTCGGCGTCGTCGATAAAACTATACGTGCTGATAGTACGAATTTTTTTTTCGAGGGAACGATAGTCAGTGGTTTCCATCGATGAAGGTGAGGAAAAGCCGGCGCCACAATTTATAAGAACAGATTGGTTTCTTTTGAGAAAGACAATATGCAGACGGAAAACAGAGCTGCGATGTATTAGAATTCAGAGCGGATTGGGCACACACGTACTACAAGGTGAAGATGAACACATCATAGTTTGGTCCATGGTTTCGCATACTTCACCGTGTAGCACAGCGACATACTGCATGGAAGAAGAATTTATCTACGCGTGAACCTGACCTTAAACTAAACTATCTATAGTGTGGAAGCTAATTTCAGGCACTTGGTTGTAAAACGAGTTAATTGTACAGAAGTACCATAATTGGGGCATTAGAAGCAGATTTGTACCAAGTTTGAAATTTTTTACGTGCCAATACCAAGTCTGGGGCTAACCGTTACAAAAAGGTCTAAATCGCATATAAACGCGTATTGACGGTGTATCTGACCGGCGGGGCCCGCCTGCCAGGTGCCGATGTGGCATGTTTTTTGCTAAAAACCCCCTTGCTTTCAATGCCCTCCCATCCCCATCCCCAGTTAGATCCAATCGAAACAGAGAGGGCTAGGATTCATCGCTGCTGCCGTCTAGAGACAACGACGCGGCCCCCCACGACGCATCCACTGTCGTCGCTGGCTCCCTCCATCGCCGGCCCTGAGCTCCCCTGCGACCGCCGCCTCCCTCCATCGCCCATCTCCTCCGGTGCCCGTGTGCCCATCCGTCGCCAGCCCCTCCACGCCGACCCGTCCCCGCCGGCTTTCTCCTGCCTGACGCCAATGACGAGGACACGAGCGGGAGCGGCGACGCCGCTGACCAGTCCTTCGCGCCCGCCATGCGGTGGCTCGACGCGCAGCCGAGGAGGTCGGCCATCTACGTGGCGCTCAGGAGCGAGGCGCCGGTGAGGGTGGAGCACCTGGGCGAGCTCGTGCTCAGGCTGGAGTTCTCCGGAACATGCTTCCTCTAGGCGCCGGTGACGGCGGATCACCTGGGCGAGCTCGCGCTCGGGCTGGAGCTCTCCGGGGCACGCTTCTTCGAGCTCGTGGCCATGGTGGCCACGGCCGGCTGACGACGATTCGCTCAAGTACGACAGCTGCGGCAGCGGGAAAAGAGGAAAAAGAGAGGGGAATGGAGGAGGGCTCACTGGGGAGCTCGAATCCGAGCTCAGGGAAGCTGGGGGCGGATCGTGGCGGTGGGAATCGGCGGCGGACGGCGGTGACCCGAGGTGAGGATGGAGAGGAAGAGGAACCTCCTGGTGGCGCCCATGGAGCCGGGACAGAAGGAGGAGAAAGGGAAGAGAAGAGAAGAGGCGTCGCAGGGTTGTTGCCTTCGTCGGCCGGCGGCGCTTCGGCGGCGAGGTCGCCGGTGCTGCTGATGCCGCTGCCGCTGCTCTGCTATGCTCTGCTGCTGTTGCTGCTAGCTGCTGTTGCCGCTGCTATGCAGAGGAAAGGGAGAAAGCAAGGGGGTTTTCAGCAAAAAACATGCCATGTCGGCACCTGACAGGTGGGCCTCGCCGGTCAGATACACCGTCAATACGCGTTTATACGCGGTTTAGACCTTTTTGTAACGGCTAGCCTCAGACTTGGTACTGACACGTAAAAATTACCAAACTTGGTACCAATCTGCTTCCAATGCCCCAATTGTGGTACTTCCGTGCAATTAACTCTTGTAAAACAGTAGGAGGCATACTATTCGCTCCCGTGCGGCTCCACGGGCCGCACCGGGGTGCCCAAACTCCGGCCGCCTAGGGGCCCTCGTCCTTCCCCTCTCCCCTCACCGTCGTCGGAGAGCGTCGCCAGGCAAAGCTCGGATGACGTTAGCGGTGGTGGGGCCGTTTGGCGGCGTGGTTCGAGCGGATCTTGAGGTCTCGGCCGACTCCAATGGTTGTGTCCGGTGGCGGGAGCGGGGGTCAGCGGAGAAGTGTGGTAGCGGTCATGACTCGCGGAGGTGCAGGGGTGGCTGGGCGCGCTGGTGCGCGCGAGGGTGCATCTGGCGGGGTGAGTGCGGAGGCCTTCTGCTGCACGAATCTGGCGCCATGGCTCGCCGTACGCAGTGGTGCTACTGTCGGATCCATGTGTCTACATACATAGATTATGTTTGTGGATTAACGAAAAATGTGCAAGAGCTCTATTTGGCTCTGTCATTCTATGAGTCAGCTTAATTTTGCTTATGGCACCCCCACTCGGGTGGATCCAGGAGCTGCTGGGCGTGCTGGTGTGCCAAGGATGGTTGTGCCACTGATCTGGAGCGAGGGGCGGGGCTGAGGCTCGCGCGTGCATGCTGGAGAGCGCCCGCAGTGCGTCTCGTGGCTGTGCATGATGCGCAACAGGGGTGTGCAAGGGGCCGGGCAGGGGCGATGCTATGCTGGTGGCCGCGTGCTGGGCGAGGCACGGGCGAGTTGGGCGGATCTGTGAGGCGCGAGCGGCACACGGGGTCCGGCTGTCACACAGTGCGGGTGCATAAGGGGACGGGCGGCGCGAATCAGCCGCCTGGAGGTCGTGCGGTGGCACAGGGAGGTGCTGCTGCTGGTGCGACATGGTGCAGTGATCTCGTGGTGATGGAGCACGACTTCTGCTTTATCCGTTGAATCTGCTATCTCCGTCTCCAGTGGGCGCGCATGGTGTGCGGATGGAGCTTGGCTGCGGCTGGGAACCGAGGTGGTTCTTGGCATCGGGCTGCACACCTCTCATCACTTGCCGACATGGTGTTCCGCAAGGCATGATGGTTTGTGTTGCGTCCGGTGGCCTGGCTTTCGTTTGATAGATTTGACGGATGGTGCTACATGTGGCCGCTGGTGGTCTCCGCAAGGTGTGGGTGGCTGCTTCAGCGGTGGGTGTCTTCGGCTACGAGCTGGCTCAATGATGGTGCTTGGTGGATTTGTCGATGGCGGTGCGGGTTGGATGTTTGGGAGCTTGGGTGAAGACCATGTCTCGGCCTTGGTTCGGTGACCGGTGATGGCAGCGGCTGTGGTCGTAGTAGACCTTCTTGGAGGCATCGCCGCATTGCTTCAGCGCCCCTCCCGCATGGATTCGGCTTCGGGGGAAACCTTAGATCCTTTGCGATGAGAGGATGGCCATGCCTTGGCGTCGTTTACCCTCTCGGGGGCTTCGTCATTGGAGCTGGGCATCGGCAGGAGGGACCAGTGGATGGTGTTTGTGTTGGCGTCAAGGTTTTTGTGGCAGTGGTGTCGCGGGGAGTGATGTAGGAGATGCGGCATTGGTTGAGGTAGTCGGCTCTTCTCCGACGTGTTTTTGGGATGGCCTTGGCTGGTTTGTTGCTGTGAAGACGAAACAGGGGTGGCGGGACCCGGTGGTGTACGATGACAAGTAGCAGGTGGTCCATTCGGTGATCTTCCACGACGCCAGCCTAGCTTGGTTCTCCATCATAGCTCTCCGTTGGTGTCAGAGCTATGTTGTCCTGTCTTAGTGGCTGAGGTCTGGCGTGGATCTTCGTGTGATTCCGCACGGCCTTTTCAGTGTGGGTTGGTTCGATGATCGCCGAGTGTTTCTCAAAGTTTGGGATGGCGATGCCACCTCTATGGAAGAAGTGATGACGATGACGTTGTTGTGCTGTCTAGATGAGGCCTTCTCTGGAGTGGCATGTGTGGGTCTCTTGTGGATGCCGCTCAGCGATTTGTGATGATTTTTGTTCGGTTTTTCATTAATTGATCGGGCAACTCTCTTATGCTTAGTCAATAGATGAGGCAAATCTTTTAGCTCCATTTCGAAGAAAAAAATCCAGGCACTTGCCAAGTGTTTTACACTCTTTGAATTCATAAGTAGTTTTTGAACTTCACAAAAGAATTGAATTGATGAACATTTTTTATGCAAAGCAAAAGCTGGCGCAGCTGGAGTATTGTGGTTTTAGTTATTTATGAGATCAGATCGGTTTCTTTTGAAAAAGATTAGAATATTTTAAGCACGGACTCATCTCAGAAATGGAAGATATTGCAGTTCAGATCCGATCGGCCGACAACGTGCTGCAGGAGGCAGAAGGATACATCATACGATATGCGATTAGCTTACTGATGATCGAGGGTGAGTCACATCCCGTCACGCAGCTTCTTTTACGTGCCCTCACCTCACAAATTGATCTACGCGTGAACCTGTCCTTTTAAACTAAAGTAAACTGCTCTATGTATGGTTTGGAAGAGAGTCTCAGGCACTTGCCAAGTGGCTTACACTTTTACACGCGCACAGGGAAAACGTCGCCTTCAGACACACACATGCGTCGTCGTGGGCCCTGCGGCGACCGGCGAGCTTATAAAACGGGGAGCGCGACCCCGAGAAGGCCAGGACTCCCGACGAGCCACCGCTCCTGATCTCACCTCAGCTCCGTCGAGAAACCAACCAAGAGTAGTCCCACACCCAGGCCACCATGGCGAACCCATCCGCCACCGGAACCGCCTCCGCCTCGACCTCGAGGGCGTCGTGCGCGGCTACCAGCGCCGGCAAGCTCACCTGCCTCTGCTCGCCGACCAACCACCCGGGCTCCTTCCGCTGCACCCGCCACCGCAACCCGCGGGGGCATCCGCAGACGTCGTCGTCCGGCCGCGCGTCGCAGCAGCCTGCTGCACCGGGAGCCAGCACGACGGTGCGCGTCGAGGGGATCATCAGGAGCGGAAGTGTCCGCACCAGCAGCGGCGGCAGGACCACCAAGGATCGGTCCGTCCTGCGCGCGCACCTGCTGCGGCTGGTCAGCGCACCGCCCTCCGCCGGCCGCGACCACCGCCGCTGCCGCGACTTCATGCCCCGCCCGTCAAGGCTGGGCCGCCTCGCCCTGACCGCGTGACCCGGCTGCTCTGCTTCGCGGCTCGTACTAGGGAGCTCACCAGTAGTGGCGAGCGGTGCGCCTCTATTTCGCGCGCACCCACGCATGGATCCGTCGTGGCTAGCACATGAGCTAGGATCGGGTACTGCTCTGGAGAATGGAATTAGTGCTCTTTTTAGTGCTGTGGTGAACTGATGATGGTGCTGATAAAGTGATAATTACTAGTAGTAGTACTGCTAGTACCCTGGATCTGTACACACTTCCTTGTGATTTTTTGCCGAGGAATGAAATGGAGCAGTTTGTGTGAGCTTTCCTGCATCTTTGTGCTGGTCTGGGGATTTACACTATGGGCGGACACGAACTGCACAAATTCTCACTTCTTTTACTGTGGGATTTCTCACTTGGTTTTGTGCCTATGGGAATTGAGATCACCTTTAGTTATCAGAATTCCGCTTAAAATTTTCTTTCTGCACAAAAAAAGTTCAAGCTTGTGTATCATCAGGGAAGATGAAGGTAATTAAGTTGGCTCACGAGACGTCCATGACTCGAAAACTGATGGGAAAGCAACGTTCTTTATGTGTTAGTCGCGTGTGGCGCTGTACCTTGAGCCAGGCCCGTCGACGAGGGGGAGCGAAGTGAGCGACCGCACAGGGCCTCCAAAATCGGGGGGCCCCCGTCGATAGAAAAAAACAGTAGATGAAAGATTGGTTCATTGCCTCGTGCCGTTGAAAGTTCATAAAACCAGTACGAGAAACGTACGTGTCCATGCTACTCGATGGCTGGATGAAGCACGGAAGGCAAAATCCTTAAAGGCCAAAAAACTAATCAAGGCCCAATGCCCCAATCAGGCGCTGGAGGCTTAGAGCCAGGACAGAACTCACATCGATCGATTCTACCGTCTCGGCGATTAGGGCAAGGCGCGATGCGAGGCCCTAGCAGTCGTGCTCGTGCCGGCGCCGTTGCCTCCGATGATCCGATCCCATCCCATCGGCTGATAGTCTTGTTGCCGTGAAAACGCAACAGCCGCAGACCGTGGTGCCGTTCCTTGCTTCGATCAGGATTCAGGACGACGCCCATGCCTGGACTACTGACTGTGTTTTAATCTCCGAGAGTAAGGTTCCCTTCTCAGTTTTTTTTTTTTGTTGTATTTGAAGATCTAGTCATCTCCTGATCGTTACCATATGGAACTAATTTTATTCCGTTTGATCATTTATGATTTGTTAGGTTTACTTCTTAAATCTTCAGCATGTCTACTAGAATTAGGAAGCATGATTCTGATGTTGCAAAGCGTAAGAAGAAACAAAGACAGGAAGTCGAGGTGCAGTTTCAAACGGGTGCTCTTGAGTATTGTGAGAGACACTCAACTTTATTCTGAAAATCAAACTGCAGATGGTAATGTTGATGATGGCCGTGATGGTAATGCAGCAGAGGTTGAGGCTCGTGATGCATAAATTGATGATGAGAATTTTGTCGATGAAGTGGGTGCAGATAATTCTCAATAGATTGTCAACAATAGCACTTGAAAATGATATCTTGGTGAAGATTAAGTATGATGATATGATTGAAGATTTTATTTTCAAGAAATACGAGACGAATGCTCTTTTGGCAGAACAAGAGGTTAGTTTACTGCTTTGCTATCCTTTACTGATTTTTTAGCATAATAGTATTTGATATGTCTAAATATTGTACAAAATAAAACATATTTGAAATTAGATAATAAAGTGAGACTGTGCTTTAGGCATATTAATTCTTCTTCTATTACATGAATTGTTCAAAATTTTGGGCTATTTCTTGGTTTTCGCCCGGGGCCCCGAATTTCTGGAGACGGCCCTGCCTTGAGCGCGTCTCAACTTTGGGTCGTTTACTTGTCCGACCTGAACCTTCGAGATGATTTTTGCCTGCTTTAATTAGTTAAAAAATATAACTGGGTTAAGTTTCTGAGCTTTTTCGCCATGTGCAGACGCGGTGTACACACACTGCTAGCATATTCTCTTGGTGGAGTTATTCCCTGACTGATGCTTCTCAGCTAAGTTTTCCAAGTGAGGTCCAAAGAACTTGCACAATTACTATTCTGAAACCAGACCACATGGTTTGGAGAAAAGATAAGACATTAATTTTCTCCGTTTGAATTAAGCTGGAAACTGGAAAAGAAACCACGGTCGATCGTAGGAGGTCATGAGGAGGGATTTGCGTTTGTGCAGATCCGCATAATTACCGCTCAACTGGTGAAGGGCCCAAAATTATAGCATACGTAAAGAAGATGCGCCACCATCACTGCACCGCATCTCCCGCATAATTACCTCTCAATTATGGCACGAAACTCCGGTGTCCCCGTATCCGTCGAAGCGGACGGTACACAAATTAAGTCCAGAGTTGAGTTCAAGGCGACGCGTGGACGGATGACTGGAGTTCCAAGACTGGGAGGCTCCTGAAGATCAAACTACGCTGAAGCTTATCTTCTCTGTGTTGCCTTTTGCTCTTTTTTTTTTTTTTTGAAAGGAGGCAAAAGATTTGCCTCATATATTAATTAAGAGAGAAGAAAGAGTTTGAGGGATTACAACACCGCCTTACAAAGGGACTACTCTCCCGGCATGATTGAACTCAACTTCTTAGCACCGGCAGCGACCCAAAGGGACTACTCTCCCGGCATGATTGCTCTTTTGTTTTTTTTCTCCTTTCCATTCCTTTTGGGTTGCGATCTGAACTTCTGTCTTATGTTGGCAGTGACTTAAATCCCTTTATGTAATAGCAAGTACAGTAGAACTTTGAACACTAGCTATGTTGGGTTTCTTTGGCGCTGTTTGGCGCTGGAGATTTAGCCAATCCTGGCATGCTGCTGTGTCGGAGGAGGGAGGGATGGATCCCTTCTTCAACATAGCACTGTCAGATTGCTGTCGTGAAGTAGGTTTTCGGTCCTGGAGTCTGTGAACGATTGATTTCTATATATGAAATCGGAGAGGCAAGCTCTCTTTTATCAAAAAAAAAGAAGAAAAAGTCCAGAGTTCAGACCAAAGCTCAGTTGGTTGTTGACATTGCCGCATTGCCCTGCCTACATGATGGTGATTACACACGGGTCATCATCCGTGTTGCCTGAGCCCGATGGAAATGTGGATTTGCTCAAGAAGTACAGATATGTGTAGCCTGGAACCGTTATATCAATGTATTGTCAGCAAACGCAGCTAATCGAATTTCTCCATGTCCCGCTTTATGTGAAGCAAACGCAGTTGTCGGGCGGCATGGACGCAACATTGTTTTCTTTTTATTTGTACTATCACTGTTTGCTACTCGGTGACTTAAACTTGATTCACGTTTAATAAAATGGCTATCTTGTGATGCAGAGGTGAGGCCACTTTTTCTTCAAAAAAAATGACATATGCACAGTGAAACAGTATGCTAGTGGTCAATGCCACCATGGGTACTTTCTGCAGATGCAACGGAGCATGGTTCCCTGCTGAGCACAGAATAATTCCACCAGGGGCAGTAACAAGTGCGTGCTGACTTGATCGTGCCATGGTGTGTGGGCAAGCTTTATGGTTTGCCAAGCCGGGTCCATTTGTCCACGCGCCCCTGCAGATCAAGTCCAAGCTTGCCAAGTTGCACGGTTGACTTGCTTGGTTTGGTCATGCATGTTCTGATCAAGCCATTCTGACGTACAGGTCAAGGGTTGACTTACCCGGGCTTCGTAGACGCTGACGTTCCAGATTAAACATTAGGAGGCATCGTTGCAAATTTGACGAGTCTTTTTACAGGAGTTGTACAACTACAAACTCGTCGGATGTTCAGCGAGTTCGTTAGACTGCGGGTATATTCCACTATCAGCAACTTTTACCGAGCAGATGTTCAACGCGTCCGTGCTACATAAACATCCGATTTTCAACAAAACATATTCTTTTCTAAGGGATTCAACATAAGATTCCTAATGATGTGATACCCTTTTTTAATGAGTTTTGTGAATGTGTGTTGTTATGATTAGTATTGTATTGTACATGTTCATAAATAGAGACAGTGTTTCAATTTCTAATATTATCAGGGAGTCAAAATAATAGTAACCTAAAGATACAAAAACAATTGCTAGCAGTGCACCCATCATCTCGTAAAAATCGAGCAAGTTCTCTCTGGAAACTTAAAGATTTTACTGTTGTAGTCGGAATAGTTGGAATTAATCAATCCTTATTTAGTATGTTCTCACTCTACAGTTATGCCCCATATAATTTAGTAAATTGTGCATGGCACGTGCTGAGTCACTAGTAGAAAATGTGGCACTCTTGTTTGTTGAATAATTGTCACTTGATTGCAGCCTTGAGCGAAGTAGTATGAATCTATGGGAGCAATGCGGGATACCAAGTTCCAAGACAAATACCCCATCCTCACATGAAGTGAAATCGTTCATTGCATGCATTGCTCGAAACAGGCTTTCGCCCCCATCTATAAATAAAGGCACAAACCGAACAAGGTACACGGCCGAACGATACACCTCTTCCATAGCCAAGTAGAATCATATCCTATTACCCTACCTTTTTTTTTATCAAGACGAGACACCTTCATGGCTCCATTCTAGTGAAATGAAACCATGATGTCTTACAGAAAAGAAAAAATGTTTTTTGAGCAACGCTAGGTTTAGACTTTAGAGTGGAACCAATGCCTAAAAACATCCCTATGGAAACATCTTTTGACAAGCTAGCATGGAAAATATAATCACTTTGGGGGGGAGTAGGAAACGCATGAACACAACCCTCTCATCATTCTTTTGTTTTGCGTGAAAACTTCCGATCTATTTATCAATTGTCAAGGTAGTACAAAGAACACTAGAAGTAAAAATTACATCCAGGTCTGTAGACCACCTAGCGACGACTACAATCTCTGGAGCGAGCTGAAGGCGCGCCGCCGTCATCGCCCCTCCCTCGTCGAAGCCGGGCAAACATTGTTGTAGTAGACAGTCGGGAAGTCGTCGTGCTAAGGCCCCATAGGACCAGCGCACCAGAACAGCAACCGCCGCCGATGAAGAGAAGCATAGACCGGATCTCATCATTCGGATGTGAATATCATCATCTTGGTGAACTAGAAGATATGGCACCATGATCATGACGACGGTCATTGGGAGAGGGCAAGTTCCAGATTCAAGAAGTAGGGTTTTGGGAGTGGGATTGGGATTAGAATGAGAGGTCTAAAATGCATATATTGGCTGCCCGGGATGGGGACATAACAGGACGGTTTTGGGAGTGAAGGCCTTTGGGGGCTTCGACTAGAGTGGGTTAAACCCCCAAAATGACATTTTTTGGGCTCGATCTGTTTGGAATCGATTAGAGTTGCCTTGAGCTCGGGGGACGCCATCTCCTAGTCAGACTTACTCAAACCTTTGGTGAAACCATGCAAATATATGTCTAACGTTCTTTGTTAATGTTTTGATCAAGCTTAATTAGCCTACATTCATGCATGCATGCATCTTTAACAAAAGCGTGAATATGTTGAGTAATTGCTAAATGTGGCCCGAGTCTGATCAGTCTCATCACTCAACCCTGAGTTGGACGATGCTAGCTCTAGCTCGTACTTCACTCTCCTGATTGCAAGACACCACTGTGAAGCATGTAAGCAATTTGCCATGTCTTCGATCTCTCCTGAAATACGGTGTACCTTCTTTGCAATAGAAAAAAGTGAGATACTTGGTGTCAAACAAATTCGTTTGCTGACTGGTTGGTGCCATATAAATACGTATCAAATTAATTAACTTTATGATATTTTTAACTGGACAGCTGATCGCCTTGCAAAGTGACATCTCCCTCACAAACACTTGTGTACCCTCTGTAATGTCACGCATGAAGACACCGATCATATGTTGGTTAGTTGTTCTATAACCAACATCACCTGGAACCGGATTCTTTACTAGATTGGCCTCCAACATGTTGCCTATGTCGTTGATTCATCTTTTAAGGATTGGTGGTATACTGCTAGCATGCATGCAGGGGACCTTGATTGCTGACAAGAAGATGTTAAATTCAATAGAAATTTTGGTCAGCTGCTGGAAGGAACACAACAATAGGGTGCTTGAACAAGTATTGCTCATTAGATTGTTCGGTAGACCAAATCAAAGAGGAGGTTTTACACTGGAGCAAGGCTGGAGCTAAATGCCTGGACCCCCTTTTTTCTCCTTGGTGTTGTCTCTGTCAAGTTAGAACTTTCCTTGTTTCTTAGCCGCTGCATCTACACGTCGTTTTATTAGAAGGGGTGCTGGTTGTAGCCTTATTCTTAACCTTGTGATAGTCTATGGGTCTGTTTGGATCAGTGCCATCGCCTGCTCTACCAAATTTTTGGTGTTGGCTAATCCATTGGCGTCCGTTTGGATGGGCTCCAATAAATTGGCTTGCGCAAAGCCTAGCAGCCACCCCCGCTCATTCCACAACCAATTTGTTGCCGAGACTTGACGGTTAATTCTTTTCGCCAGAATATTGATGTGATGATGGTTGGCAGGGACACCACGGGCAAGAACTAAACAGACCCTATACTCTCTCTCTCTCTCTTTCTTCTTCTATATATTTCTCATCCAATTCTCCTGTATGATCCAAAAAATGTTGATCGGCTCTTTGAAAAATGAAAAGCAAAACGCCAAGCCAAATCTCATGACGTTTCCTTGTTCGAATCGTCCACAGTCAACAGCTTGTACTAGTCTTCTTTTAAAATCACCATTTTTTAACTCTTATGACATTCTTCATACAATCGAGATGTTCTTTGATCTTGATTTTTCTAGAACAGTTGCAGTGCATCCAAATTCTAAATTAATTAGACATTTGCACAATTTGCTAGGTCTTGAAGCTCTCTTTCAATGGCTCCACTAGAAAGGTACTCGATCGGTCAGCGTTCGCCGGTCAGCAAGTCAGCAGGTGGATTCCAAGTATGTACGCTAGTTATTCTATCAACTATTCATACAGCTTGTGCACACATGCATTGCAATGAGGAGTAGCAACGTACCTGATCTACCTGCACATCGTTGTCACTGTTACATCAAGGATGGACCGATCATAATCATCAATATTTAGTCTGATTGCTATTGCAACTGTGCAAATTTCCAACCGTGGGTATGAGGTCCGGCAGAGGAAAAGGATACGGCGAGAAGTAATTAATGGGCTAATGTCGGCAGCTTTTCTACATGAAAATCTTGTTTGAACAATTCGTACTAAAGATCTAGAGTAATTAATCCAGGTGACGACCAAATAAAATAGACTGTGATGTATACAAGTAAAAGAAAAACACATGGTTATGTTCAACAACCAGCTTATGACTGTGTGCATCAATTGATGCAGAGGCCAGAGGTTTCCCATCGTTTTGAAAGAAAACATTTATTCAATGGCCAACCTGAAATTACTCTTGATTGTAGGTCTTAAGTTTATCAGTCCATTACTTGGATTGCTCATCTCGCTGAATCTATGGATGAATGGTTTTCGATTATTGCTCGGATAATAGCTGTATATGTCTGTAGTTATTTACTAGCATGAACGCCTGCTTGCAGGGCGAGAACAACAACGAAGTCCGGCACCAACTCTAGCCTGGCCATAGGTATTTTACTCATCAGATAGTACATATCATGTTCTAGAAAGTGGTCCCTGGAGAGTAAACGAGCCATGCATCAGTTATTTTTGTATATTTTTTATGCTGCGCTGGTTATTGATTTTGTATGTTTGATGTATGTGTATATTAATCTGAGGTACACTTGATTTTCACAGTTGCATTGCTCTCTCCGGTAAACAAACGTATTGTTTTTATCAATTAACAAAATGGTCATGCGTCCCTGTTCTGATCATGATGCATCTATCTTGCGTATACTACCTTAGATTATAAGGACTGCTAATAGTGTATACTTAGGTTGAAGAATGGTCTATTTGTTTGCTTGATTTTAATCATGTACATCATCACAATGATTGTCTTCCTCTAAGCTCTGAAGATGATGAGTTTCATCGTTTCTGAATCTCTGCATTCACCTATCTTGGTTAAACAGAAACTTGGTTCCATCCATGCAAAAAAAACTAAATGATAAGTATCACCCGTCAGATGCGTGACACTCCTGGCAATTCCAGTCACGCAAGGATGGAAATCCAGTGACAGACGGAAAGTTTTTGTCAAAAATACACCGAAGCATGAAAGTTGACATGCTTAGCAACTAAAGTTGTCGTCCTCACGTCATTAAATTTGTAAAAACGTTCGAAAGTTGTGATGTGCTTGTACGTGGCATGTGGCACTTATCGACGTCCAAAAAAATAAAATGAAAATGGGTTATTTTCATGTTATTAGTTGGCTATAGATATTGCTAGCTGCCACAGGAGATCCCAGCTACCGGGTACATGTATGGTAGTCGTTTTAAGAACAGCTTTTGGCGGGTAAGATGTAGTTGTCCCTCTTCAAAGATGTCTGCCTTCTCTCCCCAGGCTAAGATCACCATCACCTTAAGTTTGGCTTCACATGGTTAGAAATGGGACGTGATTGATGGTCATGCAATTAAGCTGCAGTGTAGCTGGAGGAGCTACTGGTCCTGCAGAAAATTTTGGTCGGGGAGTGCAATTTGAGGATGCAGATGGCGACCTCACCTGACCTACACACATCTTTCACAAAACAAAAAAAACATAAAGAGCTGACGTTCGAATTGAGCTTATCAGAAGTAGCTCATGCACACTTGAATTGGTAATATTAATTGGTAATATTATGACAACAACAATAGTATATATAGTACTTCCTCTATAAACAAATATAGGACGTTTTTATCGAAGTAGTACTGATGTGGTAAGTAAAGCACATGCCATTGTTGTGGCTTCTTCTGACTTTCAATAGATAGTAATTCTACTATTGACCTCACCTCACTTACGTGCATGTAAATAATTTTGAAGCAAAGTTGCTACTCTTTCTGTTCATTTTTATAAGATGTTTTAAACAGCTGAAATTAAACTGTTTTAGGTGTTATCTTATATGTCTAAAAGATCTTACAAAAGTGAAAGTGAACGGAGGGAGTACTCTTTGCCGATTCTTTACTACATAGTACAGCAAGTTAGTCGGTGTAATAAATCTGCTCTGGACTAGCTCCGATCCCCGGCCACATGGCACATCGATCTCACATGCATGCACGGATGCGTGCTGCCTTCTCCGATCTGACTGTACATACACGCGATGACAAGGACGATCCACATGCATGCATGCATATGATGAGAGTGTTTTCAAGAGATAGCACGCAAGCAGTATAAGCCAATAATTGAGTTGGTATTGGCACACAAGACTAGCTGCGCTCAATAACAAAACAAAATGGTTAGGCACGAGATGACAGAGTAGAATAGTACAAGAGCCGACGCGAAAGGCAGCCGCTCTGAGTCACGGCCGATTCATGCACGCACGCACGCAGCTGCTCGATCAATCGTGCTGCGTGCTGCCAGAATTAGAGATGGCGGCGTCACGGATAAAACAATTGAGCGCCAGTAGGATTTCTGGCGAAAGAACATGCGAGCAGTAGAGGGAGTGAGCTTGGAGTGAGTGAGTGCGTAATTTCCACCGGTGACGACGTAGAGATATAAAAAGGCTTTCGTCCCGTTTTTTATATAAAAACCGATCATAACCTGGATGCAAACGCACGTCACCGTAATATACGCACCTCCCAAGACAGAATACAAAGACACTGAGCGCATCAACACTATCCTTAGTACTACAAGAGCAACCGGAGTCCTCAACCGTGAGCATGTCACCGCGAAGAGATGAAGCCGCATACGACGAACTTTGTGCTCCGAGGCGGCGCCTTCAGGAAGGTTACGACATCAGAGCGCCGCCACCGTCCGACCTGAGGATCAAAGTTTTCCCTGGAGCAACACGACGGACAATGAGAGTCGCGACGACGCCTTCAAGAAGGGAACGAGCTTTGCCGCCGCCGGTCTGTCCAAAGATAGATCAAATTTTCACCTCGGCCAACACTCACCAGCACAAGACACCACACCCCAGCGACCACGCCGCCCACACGACCATATGCACCGGCCAGCACCTAACTACGGGCTCTGCCCATGAGCACCGCGGAACCACCACTAGGGCCGCCGCCCCAGCATCCCAGACCTTGACACCACCTAGTTCGAGACCCACTGCAACCCAAACCAAAGATACGGGCAGAAGGGCCCGCCTTTCGCACCCCTGGGCTACCCCCAACGCCGAAAGCCAATAGGTCGGCCAAAACTGGCCTCCATCGACCCGTCTGGGGCACCGTGCGCGAGACGAGCTCGGTGCTGCTGCCGGGCGTGAGACGAGCACGGTCTTGCTGTCGGGTGCGAGACGAGCTCGGTCCTACTGCCGAGCGTGAGACGAGCGATGGACCATTGTCAGGGAAGGGCTGAACCTTCGACGAAGGTAGCAAGCAGACGACGAGGAGAGGGATCGAAGGCCGAAACGGGCCGCCAACAGACGAGCCGACGCCAGAAAGCAAGCCACCATCCCAGCCTTCCCGCGCGAGCTGCCATGATGTCGGCATGGCAAATGGGAGCCTCCACACCGAGAGAGCCGAGCCACCACGCTGCCGCCACCCACAGCCGGAGCAACAAGCACGTCGGGCCCATGCCCCAACCCGCGCTGCCCGCCCACCTGACGTCGGCAAAGCGGACACGCACCACCACCACCACTACAACACCAGTGCCCCCGCCCCCTGGCCAGGTCCAGCCAGAGCCCCACCACCTCACCGGAGTAGACGGACACCAACTGCAGCGCCACCACCTAAACAGGGCGCCAGCTTCCCCTGCCAGCCCCAACCATCACACCGTCCAGATCTGGGTCGGGGCCAGATCCGCCGCCAGCACGATCCGGGGCGTCGGATCCCACGAGGCTGCGCCGGGGAGGCAGGAGGCAGCACCACTAGCCACCAGAACGCCGGGAGGAGGGGGGCTGAAGCAGGGCCGGGCCGACGCCCGCCACCATTGAGTAGAGGAGGGATGCCCAGCGACGGCCACCACCTACGCGCGGGAGGGAGCAGCCCATCCGCCGCCAGCGCCACGCGGCCTTAGGTCGGCGACGCCGGCGGCGGCGGCGAGGGAGGGGGGCAAGGCGAGGGGGTCAGGGGAAGGCGGCGCTAGGGTTCCTCCCGGGGGCGCCCACGGGAGCGCCTCGGGGAGAGAGGAGGACGGCGAGGCAAGGGGGTCGTGGGAGCCTTGATTGCCTTTCCAGTATCAATCTGATGTAGAGATAAAGTAGACGCAGATGGAGTTTACAGATTTATTTTAGTACTACATAAGATTGGATTGGTTTCTTCTTAAAAAGAGGATAAAGGTTATGCATGAGCTCAGTTCTTCTTCGAGCATGCGTGCGCTTGCTGGCAGAATTACTGATAACTAGAAGAGGTAAATACACTCACGGTCACTCTAGTTGCGGTTGAAGCACGATACGGTCACTGAACTCAGGAATACGCTCGATACGGTCACTGAATACGATGTGACGTGAAAATACGGTCACTGTAGCACGTACACGGTGGGTACAGCGCTGTTGACCACGTGTTGACCAATCGCCCGTGCCACGTGGCGAACCGGGAGGCGTCGCCGTCGCTCTTTGCATTTACCCCTGGTCGGAACGGAATCCACCCATTCACCCTCCTCCACCACGTCTCTTCGCCTTCGATTAGAAACAGAGGAGCGGCTGCTGCATAAGCGACGCCGCCGCCCGGCGATCGCCGACGGTGCAAAGCTAGTTGAGGCGTGGAGCTCGTCGGCCGTTCCACGGCGGCGCCGCTGCGTGCTCTTCTCGTCGGAGGCGCGGGGATGGCCCTCGTTCGTCAGCAGAAGGGCGCCACCCCTGCTTCTGAGAAGTTTCCGCCCCAATTGAACCCGAGTCTATTTGTGCGTTTTGATCGATAAAGACCCCTTTATGGCCGCATTGCCATCCTAGATGTGTTCTAGTTGCTAGGTAGGACTGATTGTTCTAGGGTTTTCATCAGAATTGGGGGTTAAGGAATTGGGGTTAGGGTTTTGAGGTGTTACCAAATTGCAGATTACATCGATTGTGATGCATATAATGTTGTTGTTGTTGTTTCAGTCGTCAAGCAGCAATTTTTCGGTGCAGATAAACCATGGTGGATTTTTGTTGGGCAAGGCAAGAACTGTTCTTATGTAGATGGACGTGCTGTTGGTATGATCATGTTGAAAGGGTCACCTGGTCTCCTATTATGATAGAAAATCTTGTGGAAGAACTAGGTTATGAGATGGCGGGGAGGGTTAAGGTTTTCTCTGTGTCCCCATCCTCACACTTAGCGAAATGGTCTCGTGGCACTTAGTGATGATGAGCAGGCTTCCGAATGCTTATGTTTCTTGATATTGGTCACCATTTTTCAGTCTTTTTTGGATCATGATGATAGCTTCTCAAGCAAACCTTAGTGAGGATGATGTTCAATCATCCAAGAGCAACTCGCCACCAATATTCAGCCCAACAAGAGTTCATAGCAATGCAGATAATGCAGAGAATGGTGAGGCGAAGCAGAGCATGGAAAAGGAGAGGAAGAAGCGAGAAAGGAAGCAGAGCATGGAAAAGGAGAGGAAGAAGTCGAGGCAGAAGTAGAACATGGAAATGGAGAGGAAGCAGCACCTATTCCTATTCAAGTGTTGTATCCTGATTGTGATGAGGAGGAGGATGTCAACCAAGATGTGTTTGTGAAGAGGGCATCAGTTCAGCAGAGGATGGCAAGAAAGAAACAAGAGCTAGCACAGAAGAAAGCAAGCCATCCTTGCTTCTAGGAGGGAAGAAGAACTGAAAAAAGCTCAAGAAATAGCAAGAAAGAAACAAGAGCTGGCACAGAAGAAAGCAGAACTGGCTGAGAGAAGAAGATTGGCTGCTTTGGAGAGGAGTGCCAAAAGAAGAGAAGAAACAGAGATAAACAAGAAAGCTCAAGCCGAGACCGGACAAATTATTGCGTAAACAATGAAGACTATAGCTGCAGAGAAGAAGGCAAAGCAAGAAGCTGAGAGAAGAGCTGCTGCTGAGAAGAAGGAAGCACAAAAGAAAGCAGATAGGGAAGCAGCTGCTGCTAGAAAAGAAGAAGAGAAGAAACAAGCTGCTGCTAGGAAAGAAGAAGAGAAGAAACAAGTTGCTGCTAGAAAAGAAGAAGAGAAGAAACAAGCTGCTGCTAGGAAAGAAGAAGAGAAGAAGTTGGCTGCTGCTAAGAAAGAAGAGGAGAAGAAGCTTGCTGCTGCTAATAAACAGCTGGAGAAGAGGCCTGCTACAAAAAGGAAGCCAAGCTGGCTTGCCAATGAAGCTGATTATCCCAACAAATCAGCAAGATCATCCATGTTTGATGTCTTTAGGTAGTTTGCAAGATATGCCTGTTTATGATCATGTAGAGCTGTTGAAATGAACATGTATGGTACTTGTGTACTCATTTAGGTGGATGATGATGTTTACTACTCTGCATGAATGATCATGTTTAGTTCTTTTGGTGGATGATCATGTTTGGTCTTCGAAATTAGTCATTTTATGCCATTTCTCTTCAATTGTGCTGATCACATATTATGATGATCATGTTTGACAGCTTAGAACATCACATCTTGATAAATGTTGCCGCTAGAACAACACATATTGATGATCATGCACACGTTTCTTTGCCACTTAACTTTCTCTTCACCAAAAGTGTCTAATGAAGAGAAACTATTGATGATCATCAATGTAGAACAACACCGCCACTTAACAATCATCTACTTCAGCATTGCCACTTGACAAAGGGATTTGACAATTCCACTTTACTTTCCATTGCAACATGCTTAAACCATTACAAGATAGGACAGACACTAACATTAGGGTTCACCACGATTCAAAGACAACCATTACAAAGACAGACACAAAATAACCTAGCAACATCGTAACCTAGCTACACCTCTTCACTTCTTCAAAGATCACCACCACCAATGCTGCAACACCTAGCACCACCGAACACCAACCAAGATCTTCATGACCATCGCCAGCTCCCTCCCAAGCATCATCAGCAGCAGCTTGCTGCCTGGTCATCAGTTGGCAGTTCCATCTATCGCTGGTCATTCTTCTTCAAAACCTTCTTCACATTGTTGACAGCTCCATTCATGTAGAACAGTTCTTGTGCTTTCGAAGCTCCTCCTGCGTTCCTCACCGCACCAATAGCATCCACACCGCATCGCCAAGTGAGATACCGCTTGTCAACTAGGTGCTCAACATACTCCAACTCCCACCTCCGTAAATCACAAGTGACCTATCCAAACCACGCATTTAATGTGATGAAAAATATTCAATCTTTGGATCCGAACATAACCCAAATCACATCGACAATGTAAATCGACAAGCAAAACTTACCCCATGCTTCGCACTTGTAGAAGACCCATCCGTCGTGCTTCTCTCGTGGTAGAGATGTACATGCGCACCTTATCCTTGCAGGGACGGCAGCGGACAAGCGGCAGCACCACAAGACGGCGGCGTAACAGCAGCGGAGGAGGAGGCAAGGCGCACATGAGCACCAGAGAGCAAGGAACTACCCTCCTCGATGGCGGCGGCGAGGTGAGGCGGAGGAGAGCGACGGGAGGGAGGGAGGGAGGCGGAGCAGAGCGACGGGAGGGGGCGGCGCGAGGGATTTGACGGGGCGGCACAATGAGAGCGACGGGTTAGGGATTTGAGGATGGGGAATTTTGCACTTTTACAAAAACACCCTCCATGCAAGATTGGCCGAATCGAAACGAACAACGTGGCAGTCAACAGTTGGTCAAACCCACCGCCTACCCACCGTGTATGCGTGCTAAAGTGATCAGATTTTCACGCCACATCGTATTCAAGTGACCGTGACGAGCGTATTCCTGAGTTCAGTGACCGTATCGTGCTTCAACCGCAACTAGAGTGACCGTGAGTGTATTTACCTCTAACTAGAATTCAGATCGTTTTGGACACACGGGTACTGCGCGATGCAAAGATGCTACACACACAGATCTTTTACAAGGGAATTACGAGCTCTTTCCTCCTCACTAAACCTGCCCCCCTGATTTTCAGCTGGGTGAGGCCAGCCCTCCCCACTTAATCCAATCACAGTGTCCCACCTCTAATCCACCCTGTAATGAGCCAGTAAAGGTCCGTGAATATAGCATTGGTCCTGCACGACGAAGATAGAATTCATCGTGACACCGGGTGTGTCACCTAGTTTCACTTACGTGTCTGTGTTCATTGCCTACTTCAGTTCACATAAATATCCTAAAAAATAGACAACTTGCCCTATGTTCAGTTTGATTCATGACTTCCGATACTTCACCACATGTCCGCAGCACGGCGATGTACTACGTGGAAGAACAAATTACTCTACCTACGCGTGAAGCCGGCCTTAAACTAAGGGAGTGTCTATTTAGCATTTGACTGTTTTACAATTGGAGAACATTCAAATTTTCTGACTAATAAGCACATGTCACTTGTATGTCCAAAACCCACCCCACCAACGTTGTATGTAGCTCTATTTCAAAAATAAAACGGGTCAGGAAATAAACCCGATTCAACTAAACCTGGACCACAACCCAGTTTCACAAAAACAGAAAAGGAGGGTCCACAAAACACACCGAACAGCTGCCATTCACCAATTCTTGACCCCCTTCACCAGTTTCACCACTTCTTCACCCCCTTCAGGCCTTCACCACGCTTGACCTATTACATGAGAAAAACAACTTTAAAAAGAACCATCAGAGAAACTAGTTACAAAGAAATTCCAGAGACAACAGGAGACTCGGGAATGTGTGATAGCTAGCGATTGTAAAACTCTAGAAATACAGAAATTTTGTTGTCTTATGTCAAAAATTACAATAGCAACGGCATGGAAATTACACTACAACCCTGAAAAAGACATATAGTGGATTTACACTGTAGAATACAAAGGATCTCACAAGGATTTACAATCGTATTACTCACAAAGTTACACTGTAAACACCCATGAATTATAGTCATATATCCCACGAATTACACTGGAAATCCCCTAGAATTGCACTGTTATTATCAGGTATTTGCACTTGTAAAAACTGATGAACTTACACTGTAAGTACTAAGTACCCATGTCATACTACAAGGTAAATCGGTAGTAAAATCCACTGTAATATATCTGACATAAACCTACAATAATTACAGTGCTAAAGCATTGAAATTACAGTGTAAATCTGCAGTAAAATTCACTGTAATCTATCTGACATAAACCTACAACAATTATAGTGCCGAGGCATTCAAATTACAGTGTAAATCTGTAGTAAAATACAGTGTAAGCCATACAACAATTCATTACTGAAGCTAATCAAGAATACCAAGAATCTGCTGTAAATCACTGTAATATATATAAAACATATAACAATTACAGACTTGTAGCGTATAAATTACAGAGAAAATCTTTGATAAATTACAGTAATGAAGCAACTGAAAGTAATCTATCAAATAAAAAACCAAAAGCCCTACAACAATTACAGACTTAACCATGCAAATTACAGTATAAAACTGTTGGGGAACGTAGTAATTTCAAAAAATTTCCTACGATCACGCAAGACCATGGTGATGGCATAGCAACGAGAGGGGAGAGTGTCCGTCCACGTACCCTCGTAGACCGAAAGCGGAAGCGTTATAACAACGCTGTTGATGTAGTCGACGCCTTCACGATCCGACCGATCCAAGCACCGAACGACGGCACCTCCGAAGTTACGCACACGCTCAGCTCGATGACGATCCCGGACCGATCCAGCAAAGTGTCGGGATGAGTTCCCAGACGACGACGGCGTGGTGACGATGTTGATGCTCCACCGACGCAGGGCTTCGCCTAAGCTCCGCGACGATATGACTTCTCCTGCGCAGGCTTCGCCTAAGCTCCATGACGATATGACCAAGTGGAATATGGTGGAAGGGGCACCGACACGGCTAAGGAAAGATCCGAGATCAACTTGTGTGTCATGGGTGCCCCTGCCCTCAGATATAAAGGAGCCAAGGGGGTGCGGCCAGCCTTGGGAGGCGCGCTTGAGGAGTCCTACTCCCACGGGAGTAGGACTCCCCCTGTCCTAGTTGGAGTAGGATTGGGAGGGAAGAGGAAGGCGCCGCCTCTCCTTGTCCTATTCGGACTAGAGGGGAGGGGGCGCAGCCCACCTGGCCGGCCCTTCCTCTTCCCTTGTGGCCCATGAAGGCCCATATACCCCCGGGGTTCCGTAACCCCGGTGTTCCCAGAACTTCCTGCTTTCACTCGGAACCCTTCCAAGTCCAAACATAGGCTTCCAATATATCAATCTTTATGTCTCGACCATTTCGAGACTCCTCGTCATGTCCGTGATCACATCCGGACTCAACAAACTTCGTGCATCAATACTTATAAACTCATAATGAAGCATCATCGAACGTTAAGCGTGCGGACCCTACGGGTTCGAGAACTATGTAGACATGACCTAGAACCATTCTCGGTCAATAACCAATAGCGGAACCTGGATGCCCATATTGGTTCCTACATATTCTACGAAGATCTTTATCGGTCAAACCGCATAACGACATACGTTGTTCCCTTTGTCATCGGTATGTTACTTACCCGAGATTCGATCGTCGGTATCCAATACCTAGTTCAATCTCGTTACGGTAAGTCTCTTTACTCGCTCCGTAATACATCATCTCACAACTAACTCATTAGTTGTAATGCTTGCAAGGCTTAAGTGATGTGTATTACCGAGAAGGCCTAGAGATACCTCTCCGACAATCGGAGTGACAAAACCTAATCTCAAATACGCCAACCCAACAAGTACCTTTGGAGACACCTGTAGTACTCCTTTATAATCACCCAATTACGTTGTGACGTTTGGTAGTACCCAAAGTGTTCCTCCGGTAAACGGGAGTTGCATAATCTCATAGTTACAGGAACATGTATGGGTCATGAAGAAAGCATTAACATACTAAACGATCAAGTGTTAAGCTAACGGAATGGGTCATGTCAATCAGATCATTCAACTAATGATGTGACCTTGTTAATCAAATAACAACTCCTTGTTCATGGTTAGAAAACATAACCATCTTTGATTAACAAGCTAGTCAAGTAGAGGCATACTAGTGACATACTGTTTGTCTATATATTCACACATGTATTATGTTTCCGTTAATACAATTCTAGCATGAATAATAAACATTCATCATGATATAAGGAAATAAATAATAACTTTTATTATTGCCTCTAGGGCATATTTCCTTCAGCCTCCCACTTGCACTAGAGTCAATAATCTAGATTACAAAGTAATGATCCTAACACCCATGGAGTCTTGGTGCTGATCATGTTTTGCTCGTGGAAGAGGCTTAGTCAACGGGTCGCAACATTCAGATCCGTATGTATTTTGCAAATCTCTATGTCTCCCACTTGGACTTGGTCCCGAATGGAATTGAAGCGTCTCTTGATATGCTTGGTCCTCTTGTGAAATCTGGATTCCTTTGCCAAGGCAATTGCACCAAGATTGTCACAGAAGATCTTCATCGGTCCCGATGCACTAGGTATGACACCTAGATCGGAAATGAACTCTTTCATCCAGACTCCTTCATTTGCTGCTTCCAAGCAGCTATGTACTCCGCTTCACATGTAGATCCCGCCACGACGCTTTGTTTAGAACTGCACCAACCGACAGCTCCACCGCTTAATAAAAACACGATCCGGTTTGCGATTTAGAATCGTCCGGATCAGTGTCAAAGCTTGCATCGACGTAACCATTTACGACTAGCTCTTTGTCACCTCCATATACGAGAAACATATCCTTAGTCCTTTTCGTATTTCAGATGTTCTTGACCGCTGTCCAAATGATCCACTCTGGATTACTTTGGTACCTTCCTGCCAAGCTTACAGCTAAGCATACGTCAGTCTGGTACACAGCATTGCATACATGATAGAGCCTATGGCTGAAGCATAGGAACATCTTTCATTTTCTCTATCTTCTGCTGTGGTCGGGCATTGAGTCCGACTCAATCTTACACCTTGCAACACAGGTAAAAACCTTTCTTTGCCTGATCCATTTTGAACTTTTTCAAAACTTTATCAAGGTATGTGCTTTGTGAAAGTCCAATTAAGCGCCTTGATCTATCTCTATAGATCTTGATGCCCAATATGTAAGCAGCTTCACCGAGGTCTTTCATTAAAAACTTTTATTCAAGTATCCTTTATGCTATTCAGAAATTCTATATCATTTCCAATTAATAATATGTCATCCACATATAATATTAGAAATGCTACAGAGCTCCCACTCACTTTCTTGTAAATACAGGCTTCTCCAAAAGTCTGTACAAACCCATATGCTTTGATCACACTATCAAAGCGTTTATTCCAACTCCGAGAGGCTTGCACTGCACCATAAATTGATCGTTGAGCTTGCACACTTTGTTAGCACCCTTTGGATCGACAAAACCTTCTGGTTGCATCATATACAACTCTTCTTCTAGAAATCCATTCAAGAATGCAGTTTTTACATCCATTTGCCAAATTTCATAATCATAAAATGCGGCAATTGCTAACATGATTCGGACAGACTTAAGCATCGCCACGGTGAGAAAGTCTCATCGTAGTCAACCCCTTGAACTTGTCGAAAACCTTTCGCAACAAGTCGAGCTTTGTAGACAGTTATATTACCATCGCGTCGGTCTTCTTCTTAAAGATCCATTTATTTTCAATGGCTTGCCGATCATCGGGCAAGTCAACCAAAGTCCATACTTTGTTCTCATACATGGATCCCATCTCAGATTTCATGGCTTCCAGCCATTTTACGGAATCTGGGCTCACCATCGCTTCTTCATAGTTCGTAGGTTCGCCATGGTCAAGTAACATGACTTCCAGAATAAGATTACCGTACCACTCTGGTGCGTATTTCACTCTGGTTGACCTACGAAGTTCAGTAGTAACTTGATTTGAAGCTTCATGATCATCATCATTAGTTTCCTCACTAATTGGTGTAGTTGTCACAGGAACCATTTCTTGTGATGAACTACTTTCCAATAAGGGAGCAGATACAGTTATCTCATCAAGTTCTACTTTCCTCCCACTCACTTCTTTCGAGAGAAACTCCTTCTCTAGAAAGGATCCGAATTTAGCAACGAAAATCTTGCCTTCAGATCTGTGATAGAAGGTGTACCCAACAGTCTCCTTTGGGTATCCTATGAAGACACATTTTTCCGATTTGGGTTCGAGCTTATCTGGTTGAAGTTTCTTTACATAAGCATCGCAGCCCCAAACTTTAAGAAACGACAACTTTGGTTTCTTGCCAAACCACAGTTCATAAGGCGTCGTCTCAACGGATTTTGACGGTGTCCTATTCAACGTGAATGCGGCCGCCTCTAAAGCATAACCCAAAACGATAGCGGTAAATCGAAATAGACATCATAGATCGCACCATATCTAGTAAAGTACGACACGACGCTCGACACACCATTTCTCTGTGGTGTTCCGGTGGCGTGAGTTGCTAAACTATTCCACATTGTTTCAAATGTAAACCAAACTCAGAACTCAAATATTCTCCTCCACGATCAGATCGTAGAAACTTTATTTTCTTGTTACGATGATTTTCCACTTCACTCTGAAATTCTTTGAACTTTTCAAATGTTTCAGATTTGTGTTTCATTAAGTAGATATACCCATATCTGCTCAAATCATCTGTGAAGGTGAGAAAATAACGATACCCGTCGCAAGGCCTCAACATTCATTGGACCACAAACATCAGTATGTATGATTTCCAACAAATCAGTTGCTCGCCCATAGTTCCGAGAACGGCGTTTTGGTCATCTTGCCCATGAGGCACGGTTCGCAAGTACCAAGTGATTCATAATCAAGTGATTCCGAAGCCCATCAAGATGGAGTTTCTTCATGCGTTTTACACCAATATGACCTAAACGGCAAGTGCCACAAATAAGTTGCACTATCATTATCAACTCTGCATCTTTTGGCTTCAACATTATGAATATGTGTATCACTACTGTCGAGATTCAACAAGAATAGACCATTCTTCAAGGGTGCATGACCATAAAAGATATTACTCATATAAATAGAACAACCATTATTCTCTGATTTAAATGAATAACCGCCTCGCATTAAACAAGATCCAGATATAATGTTCATGCTCAACGCCGGCACCAAATAACAATTATTTAGGTCTAAAAGTAATCCCGAAGGTAGATGTAGAGGTAGCGTGTCGATCGCGATCACATCGACTTTGGAACCATTTCCAACGCAAGATCGTCACCTCGCCCTTAGCCAATCTTCGCTAATCCGTAGTTCCTGTTTCGAGTTGCAAATATTAGCAATGTAACCAGATCAAATACCTGTGTACTATCATGAGTATTAGTAAGGTACACATCAATAACATGTATATCACATATACCTTTGATCACCTTGCCATCCTTCTTATCCGCCAAATACTTGGGGCAATTCCGCTTCCAAATGTCCGATCGCTTGCAAGAAAACACTCGATTTGTGCTTAGGTCCAGACTTGGGTTTCTTCTCTTGATCAGCAACTTTCTTGCTGTTCTTTTGAAGTTTCCTTCTTCTTCCCTTTGCCCTTTTCTTGAAACTAGTGGTCTTGTTGACCATCAACACTTGATGCTCTTTCTTGATTTCTACTTCATGCTTTTAGCATCGCCAAGAGCTCAGAATTGTCTTAGTCATCCCTTGCATATTATAGTTCATCACGAAGCTCTTGTAGCTTGGTGGCAGTGATTGGAGAATTCATCAATGACACTATCATCCGGAAGATTAACTCCCAGCTGAATTAAGTGATTGTTATACCCGGACATTTTGAGTATGTGCTCACCGATGTAACTATTCTCCTCCATCTTGCAGCTATAGAACTTATTGGAGACTTCATATCTCTCAATCCGGGCATTTGCTTGAAATATTAACTTCAACTCTGGAACATCTCATATGCTCCATGACGCTCAAAACGCCGTTGAAGACCCGGTTCTAAGCCGTAAAGCATGGCACACTAAACTATAGAGTAGTCATCAGCTCGCTTTGCAGACGCTCACAACTTCTCGCTCAAGATCTCGCAGCAGTTCGTCACCCAGCGGTGCTTCGGGACGTAATTTTTCGTGCAGCAATGAGGATAATCCTCGTTACGGACCCAGTCCGTAATTGCTACCATCATCTTTCAACTTTGCTTTCTCAAGGAACGCATTAAAATTCAACGGAACAACAAAGACGAGCCATCTATCTACAAGAAACATAGACAAGCAAAATACTATCAGGTACTAAGTTCATGATAAATTTAAGTTTAATTAATCATATTAAAACCTCCCACTTAGACAGACATCTCTAGTCATCTAAGTGATTACGTGATCCAAATCAACTAAACCATGTCCGATCATCACGTGAGATGGAGTAGTTTCAATGGTGAACATCACTATGTTGATCATATCTACTATATGATTCACGCCGACCTTCGGTCTCGTGTTCCGAGGCCATATCTGTTATATGCTAGGCTCGTCAAGTTTAACTGAGTATTCTGCGTGCGCAACTGTTTTGCACCCGTTGTATTTGAACGTAGAGCCTATCACACCCGATCATCACGTGGTGTCTCAAAGACGAAGAACTTTCATAACGGTGCATACTCGTGGAGAACACTTCTTGATAATTTTGGTGAGAGATCATCTTATAATGCTACCGTCAATCAAAGCAAGATAAGATGCATAAAGGATAAACATCACATGCAATCAATATAAGTGATATGATATGGTCATCATCATCTTGTGCTTGTGATCTCCATCGCCAAGCACCGCCATGATCACCATCGCCACCGGCGCGACACCTTGATCTCCATCGTAGCATCGTTGTCGCCTCGCCAACTATTGCTTCTACGACTATCGCTACTCCTTAGTGATAAAGTAAAGCAATTACATGGCGCTTGCATTTCATACAATAAAGCGACAACCATATGGCTTCTGCCGATTGCCGATAACTCGGTTACAAAACATGATCATCTCATACAATAAAATATAGCATCACGCCTTGACCATATCACATCACAACATGCCCTGCAAAAACAAGTTAGACGCCCTCTACTTTGTTGTTGCAAGTTTTACGTGGCTGCTACGGGCTGAGCAAGAACCGTTCTTACCTACGCATCAAAACCACAACGATACTTCGTCAAATAGACTCCGTTTTAACCTTCTCAAGGACCGGCGAGCCACACTCGATTCAACTAAAGTGAGAGAGACAGACACCGCCGTCACCTTTAAGCAACGGGTGCTCGGAGCGGTGAAACCAGTCTCGCGAAGCGCACGCGTAATGTCGGTCCGGGCCGCTTCATCTCACAATACCGCTGAACCAAAGTATGACATGCTGGTAGGTAGTATGACTTGTATCGCCCACAACTCACTTGTGTTCTACTCGTGCATATGACATCAACGATAAAACCAGGCTCGGATGCCATTGTTGGGGAACGAGTAATTTCAAAAATTTCCTACGATCACGCAAGACCATGGTGATGGCATAGCAACGAGAGGGGAGAGTGTCCGCCCACGCACTGTGAGACCGAAAGCGGAAGCGTTATAACAACGCTGTTGATGTAGTCGACGCCTTCACGATCCGACCGATCCAAGCACCGAACGACGGCACCTCCGAGTTACGCACACGCTCAGCTCGATGACGATCCCTGACTCCGATCCAGAAAGTGTCGGGATGAGTTCCACAAGACGACGGGCGTGGGACGATGTTGATGCTCCACCGACGCAGGGATTCGCCTAAGCTCCGCGACGATATGACTTCTCCGCGCAGGCTTCGCTTAAGCTCCGACGATATGACCAAGTGGAATATGGTGGAAGGGGCACCGACACGGCTAAGGAAAGATCCAGATCAACTTGTGTGTCATGGGTGCCCCTGCCTCAGATATAAAGGAGCCAAGGGGTGCGGCCAGCCTTGGGAGGCGCGCTTGAGGAGTCCTACTCCCACCGGAGTAGGACTCCCCTGTCCTAGTTGGAGTAGGATTGGGGGAGGGAAAGGGAAGGCGCCGCCTCTCCTTGTCCTATTCGGACTAGAGGGGAGGGGGGCGCAGCCCACCTGGCCGCCCTTCCTCTTCTCCCTTGTGGCCCATGAAGGCCCATATACCCCCGGGGTTCCGTAACCCCCTGTTCCCAGAACTTCTGCTTTCACTCGGAACCCTTCCAAGTCCAAACATAGGCTTCCAATATATCAATCTTTATGTCTCGACCATTTCGAGACTCCTCGTCATGTCCGTGATCACATCCGGACTCAACAAACTTCGTGCATCAATACTTATAAACTCATAATGAACTGTCATCGAACGTTAAGCGTGCGGACCCTACGGGTTCGAGAACTATGTAGACATGACCTAGAACCATTCTCGGTCAATAACCAATAGCGGAACCTGGATGCCCATATTGGTTCCTACATATTCTACGAAGATCTTTATCGGTCAAACCGCATAACGACATACGTTGTTCCCTTTGTCATCGGTATGTTACTTACCCGAGATTCGATCGTCGGTATCCAATACCTAGTTCAATCTCGTTATCGGTAAGTCTCTTTACTCGCTCCGTAATACATCATCTCACAACTAACTCATTAGTTGTAATGCTTGCAAGGCTTAAGTGATGTGTATTACCGAGAAGGCCTAGAGATACCTCTCCGACAATCGGAGTGACAAAACCTAATCTCAAATACGCCAACCCAACAAGTACCTTTGGAGACACCTGTAGTACTCCTTTATAATCACCCGATTACGTTGTGACGTTTGGTAGTACCCAAAGTGTTCCTCCGTAAACGGAGTTGCATAATCTCATAGTTACAGGAACATGTATGGGTCATGAAGAAAGCATTAACATACTAAACGATCAAGTGTTAAGCTAACGGAATGGGTCATGTCAATCAGATCATTCAACTAATGATGTGACCTTGTTAATCAAATAACAACTCCTTGTTCATGGTTAGGAAACATAACCATCTTTGATTAACAAGCTAGTCAAGTAGAGGCATACTAGTGACATACTGTTTGTCTATATATTCACACATGTATTATGTTTCGGTTAATACAATTCTAGCATGAATAATAAACATTTATCATGATATAAGGAAATAAATAATAACTTTTATTATTGCCTCTAGGGCATATTTCCTTCAAAAACTACTAAATAATAAAGTGTAACCATGCAACAATTACAGTCCTAAAGCATAAAAACAGTGAAAATCTGGGGTAAATTACACTGTAAATTTGGAGTCGGAAAATCACAGTGCAATTTTACGCTATTACAGTGCAGAACTGAGCTAAATTACACTATAACTCTAGGGTATATTGCGATGTAATTACAATAAAGAAGCATAGGCATTACACTCAAATTCTGATAAGATTACACTGTGATTCTTGCTAATACTGCAACAACACTACAGGCCTACATTAGCACTACAGACCTAGTACACACAAATTCAGAGAAATTCTGGAGTATATTAGAATGAAACCATGGAAACTAAACACCTACATCTGACAACAAAAATCAAGAGGGATTCAGGGACTACAAGAGCTAACATGAGCAGGAAACTGAAACAAATAACACCTACATCTACATAGCAAAGGGCCAGCCAAAATCAAACTACAAATCACAAACTACATCTACATCGCATAAGCCAGCAGGATCCTAAGCCAGACCATGTACAACTACATCTACATACAAAAAATGCATGCGGATTAGACACCCTGGCCACCAGAAAACAGGGGAATCCAGCGCTACAACTACAAAATCGCCTACCTCTACGGCTCTCCATCTACAGTAGAACAAACAAATTAGCAGGGAGGAGCGACCACAACCATCAGATGACCTAGAACACCCACCTACCAGTGGCTACACCAATGACTAACAACACAAAACACACATCTTAGGCGGGCAGGAGGGGAGCAAAATGGCGGACTACAACAACACGACAGCATGCACCTATAATAGAAATCACATAGCACACAAAACCAACAACAACGATAAAAACGACTACCAACAATCGACAGCCCTAGATCCTGGAAGCTACACTAACAGAGACAGGCAAATCGAATGCGAGAAAGAGGAGAGAGAGGAAGACCCAACCGGGAGACGAGAATCAAAGGAAAATCAAATTCGAAAGCAGAGAGGCGGCTGAAACGCCATGAACCCGACGGAATGGCCTCTCCGTCTCCGCCGCCAAGCGCCTCCTCTCTGCCCTCTGCCTCATCAAACAATGCCACCTAAAATGAAATAGGGAAAAATTGGGGGGAAATGAAAAGGAACCGAGAGACCCCGAGGGCGCTAACGGGCTAGCCCAAAATAATAACGCACCCTACAAAGAAACCCACGCCTGAAAATCAGAGTTCTCAGCGCGAATCTTAGTGCGTGATCAGACGGACAAGAAATTGAATGACAACGAATTGAAAAACAGTCGACTGTAAAATAGCAAAACCGTAAACTAAACTGAACCTGCGTCGTCGCGGGCCCACCAAGACACACGTATGCGTCGTCGCGGGCCCTGCGTGGACCGGCGAGCTTATAAAACAGGAGCGCGCCCCCGAGCAGGCCAGGGCTCCCGACGCCATCCACCGGCAACCACCGCTCCTCGTCTCAGCTCCGTCGAGAAACCAAACAAGAGTACAAAAAGAATCAGACGCCCAAGCCCCAGCCACCATGGCGAACCCATCCACGAGCTCGAGGCCGTCGTTCGCGGCCCCCAGTGGCACCAAGCTCACCTGCCTCTGCTCGCCGACGAACCACCCGGGCTCCTTCCGCTGCACTCGCCACCGCAACCCGCGGGGGCGACCGCAGACGTCGTCGCAGCAGGCCGCGTCTTCGGGCGCGAGCGCCACGGTGCGCGCCGAGGGGATCCTCAGGAGCGGCGGCGTCGGCACGGGCGGCAGGACCGGCAAAGGCCGGTCCGTCCTGCGCGCGCACCTGCTGCGGCTGGTCAGCCCGCCTTCCTCCGGCTGCAGCGACCACCGCCGCTGCCGCGACTTCATGCCCCGCCCGTCCAGGCTGGGCCGCCTCGCCGTCACCGCTTGACGCCGGCAGGCCGCCCGTTGCTCACTTGCTCTGCTTCGTACACTAGTGGCGGACGGTGCACCTCTATTTTGTGCGCACCCACGTTTGGATCCGTTTGGCTAGCAGCATCTGGTACTACTCTGGAATCAGTGATTTCTTAGTATTGTGATGATGAATTGGTCACGGTGCTGATAATTAGTACTACTGTAGTATGAATCTGTACACATTTTCCTTCTAATTTTTGCCGAGGAATGAAATGGAGTAGTAGTTTGTTACTTACATGAATCTTTGTGCTGTTCTGAGGATTTACTGCTGGGCGGACGCGAACTGCAGAAATTCACACTTCTTTTACAGGAGAAATTCTCACTTCTTTTACAGGAGAAATTCTCACTTGGTTTGTGCCTATGAGAATTGAGATTGCCCTGCTTGTCATAATTCCGTTCAAAAAATCTACACTTGTGATGATTCCCTAAAAAAGAAGACATAAAGCATGTTTCTGTCCGCACAGAAAATAAATCAAACTTCTGTATCTGAATGATTTCGCAGAAAGTATAAGTTTCTTTATCTTTTTGTGGGGAATACTGTTGCTTTGCTTAACTAGCTGCAGAAAAATGAAGGTAATTAAGTTCACTCACGAGACGTCCATGACTCTAAAACTAATCGGACAGCAAGGTTCTTTATGTGTTGGTCGCGTGTGGGGCTGTGCCTTGAGCGCGTCTCAACTTCCCTTTGTTTACTTGTCCGGCCTGAACGTTCGAGATGATTTTTCCCCGCTTTAATTACTTGTTATTGTTCTAGCTCAGCTAAGTTTCTCAGTTTTTTCCCCACGAGCAGACGCGGTGTACACGCTGCTAGGAGCAGTATATTCTTGGTAACATTATTCTCCGATTGATACTTCTCCTCTAAGTTCTCCAAGTGAGGTCCAAAAGGAGCCTGCACAATTGCTATTCTATAATCAAATCACATGGCTTGCAGACTTTAAAGGTTGACATATCTTTTGTGGGAAGGAATTTTTTTTAGAAGCTAAGGGCTCCTGCCCCGGTTTCATTACTTAAAATAAAAACCATAGAATCCAAGCTCATTACAGCCCGCGGGAGGGGTTTTGCTCCCCTCCGGCCTGAAATCCATAATAATTTGACTTAAACGTCTTACAGCTTATCTAACAAATGTCTACTGACAGAATTTAAAGGTTCAAGCCACACAGCAGGAGGCCTGGTACATGGGATCTATCTTCTTATCCTTCAATGAGCATCCCACTCTCCATGCCCAAACAGCCTTCCGCCTTCTTCTTCAGATAATACTGCATCCACAGCTCCTTCTTCCTCACCCTGGCTCTGGCGAAAGCAGCAGAAGTGGTTGGCTGGACAGCTCCCACAGAGAAGATATCATCCTCTTCACGCGCTCTCTTGCAGCCTTTTTGCACAGGATCTTCCATTGATTGCAGAAGCCCGCAATTTTGCGATCTGCGGCTAGAATGCTCGCAATCTTCTCAAGGGAGCGCCTAACCAGTAAGAACATCTGTAATCACCCATCAGAGAAAGAAAAGAATATCCAATCAAATCCTTAAAAAACTCCTCATATTGACATCTTTTGGGGAGCTGAACCCTAACTAACGGAAACCCTACCCAATAACTAAAAATTTTGAGCAGTTAACCCTAAAAAAACTAATCATATTGACATCTTTTGGTACTACTTGTTTGTTTTGCCCTTGGTGCAGTTTAGCATACTATTTATCTCTCAACTGTTGAAGCGCCTGATATGCTCGAATCAGCCGCCCAAATACCAGCGCATCACATTTAATGGTCTGTTGTTTCCACATGACACAAATCTCCACTGTTCCGTATGAGACTATACAAAGTCCAGAGTTTAGACCAAATTAAGATCACATGGTTGACATTGGCATGTTGCCCTGTTATACAGGCCAGCCTAGCCATTATATTACCCTAAGCCAAGGGAAGTGGAGTTTATGTTGCAAACAGACTCTGAACCTGTACACGTCTGCGTAACCTAGAACCGGCATTAGGCTGGTCATAGTGGAAGTAACATAGGTAGTAACATAGATGCCACGTAAGCAAAAACGGTGATGTGGCAAGTAGTTAATGAGGAGAGAGGCAAATAGAGTAACATAATATGTTACCATCACATAGCGCTTCCCAATGCATAATGAGTCTAAAAAGTAATAAATGAAGGCATCTATGTTACCACACCTATGACACTAGCCACTATAAAGGTAGTAATATAGAGTAGTAACATATGTATGTTACTAGTCTAAGACTAGCCACAGTGGGAGTAACTTCAGTAGTAACATCGAGTCCAACTCAGCAACTTTGCTTATGTGGCAATGAGTTAATGAGGAGAGAGATAGTTACAGTAACTTAGCTAGTTACTGTAACATCACATGTCCCAATGCAATATAAGTCTATAATCTAATAAATGAAGCTTTGCATGTTACCACACTTATATTACTACCCACTATGAAGGTAGTAACATAGTCTAGAGATTTGTGTATGTTACTAGTGTATGTTACTATGCATTATGGCTAGTCTAAGTTACTCTTCACCATGACTAGCCTTACAGGTCAAAGTGAGCACATGACGGGGACATGCCACTTCGAAGTCAATTCCCGACCAGTTCACAGCCAATCGAATCTCCCCACGTCCCGCTCTCTACGGTGCTGACGCAGTTGTCCGGAGGCACGCACGCAGAATCAAGCACAGAGAAAGTACTCCTCTGTGCCTGTAGTTAACTGATCCAGCTCATTTGTCGCCATGGCAATTTAACTTGGCTTAAAACTGAGTCTCCGGCCGCGCGCATGGCGGCGCCGCCTGTTCGGCCGGTTGCCTCCGGCACAGGCCGTTTACCTTCGTGCGCGTCCGCTGAACATTTCACACCTGGACCAACGGAACTCGTATCTATCCCCGACACATTGGAAAAACACAGCCAGTTTCCATGGAAGGCAATTCTGAACTTTTACACCCGGTCTGGTTAGTAGCACAGTGTGTGGTGTGCTGACTTGATCGTGCCATGGTCTGCGGGCAAACTCGGTGCTGGCCTAGATCAGGTCCAGGCCTGCATGCCTAGCGGGGTCGATGTATCCGCGCGTCCATGATCAGGTCCAAGCCTGCTTAATTCCATGGAGAAATGAATGCTACACAAGTCCAATGTTTTGTTTTCTTGACAGTAATAAAGTCCAATGTTGCTTTTCTTTGTTTGGCCATGGTCGTCTGATCAAGTTATTCTGACAGCCGACTTGCTTTGGCGTCGTTCGATGCTGACGTTCCAGAACTTGAAAGATTAGGAGACCTCGTTGCAAATTTGACGAGTCTTTTACGGGAGGAGTACACCTACAAACTCGTAGGTTGTTCAGCGAGTTCTTCACGTCCGACACGGGTATATTCCACTATCAGCAACACCACCTGGTTTTTTTACTGAGCAGATATTCAATACATCCGTGCTACGATCGCCTGTAAATAAACGGCCGATTTCCTGTTTATGCGTGTGCTATGATTCCTATCTTATTGTAGAAAATAGATGTGGAGGCCTTTATTTTGACCAAGTATAGACAATCACCTATGTATTTCCTCTTGATTCTTGAACTACAGGGTCACTGAAAGCTGTGTTATTTCCACATGCCAAGAAAACTTCAGCTATTTCTGAAACATTTTATTTCAGGATTCAGACACACAAAGTCAGAAGTACGGACCACGAATCAATTTGGTTGGCATTTCCCTGCCTACAGGCTAAGCCATAACAGGTCATCGTCCTAGCTAATTGTTATGCCTTTAAGTCCGATACCCTGTGCCCGAGGAAACAGACTTTGTGTTGCAAACTCTGAACTAGTATAGTCTATAGCAGTAGAGCTAGTGCAGAACCGGCAGTGCACACCACTGCCAAGTCAATTTCCAGGCCCCGATCTCCCAGCAAGATCTGCAAAGACAAAAACTAAACCAGCAATAATTGACAACGAATCGAATCTTCTCGCCCCGTTCTGTGCGATAGCCGATAGGGCGCGCCATAAGTCGTTCATGGCTGCTCACCGTATCAGAGATTCCCAAAGGCGCCGCCCGCTCTCGCTCTCCGTCGGTACATTGCCTCCGGCGCAGGCCGTTTACCTGCGCTTTGCTGACTAGATGAACTTTTTTCACCGGCTTATTGTTATCGGTCGCGCTCGCGTCCTGCCTGGACCAAGGGAGCTCTTATCCGTCCGAAGACGTTGGAAAAACGTACAATACGCAGCCATCGATTGCCCAGTTGAGGCGGCACTGAACTTGTCCGGATTGTCCGAGTGACTCTAGCCCGAGTGACTGTGCACTGCTGACTCGATGGTGCCCTCGTGCGTGGGTAAGTCGTGTCGAGGGCTCGAGGCAAGGGATACCGACCTTCCTTCGGCAGCAAAGTCCATTTGTAGTCCGGGCTCCGACGGTGCTCAGCGGGGGCATATGTTGCGATCAAGTAATTCCGACGGATCATGACGTTCCAAGGTTCCTTCCTGGTTCGCGACTGCCCGTTTGATGATATTTGACGAGTTTGTTGCGGTGACGTTCCAAGGGAGTACCAAGTGGCAAGTACCAACTCGTTAGATACTCAACCCTTGAGCAGAAAATTGTTACTTTATTAATGTTTAATATGAGACTCTTTTTTTGTCAGTATACCGTTCGTTCAGCTGATATTTTTGGTTCGTTCCGCATGCACTGTATGTAGTATTTGATAGAGAGACAAGAACCAAATGACAAAGAAAATAGAAGGTAGGCAAACTGTGCGCGCCCACTGTTCTCCAAACATCTTCATCTTCTAGCGCAAGTTAAAGAGTTGGAGGGGGAGGAATAGCAACCGCCACGCTTATTGCCAGCGATCCAAAACTAAAATAAAGTTTAAAAATGACTATCACGGAGGAGAAAATGTAAAAAATGACTAAAATAAAGTTTCAAAAATGACTATCACGAAGGAGAAAAATGTATGTGTCCTGTAACATAACAAAATAGTGTTCAATTAAAGGTCGATTATATTGTGGTTGCTAATCGTATCTGGACTCTTTTTCTTTTTAGAAAAGGAGGATGACCCCCAGCCTCTGCATCTAGGCGATGCATACGGCCACTTTATTAATTATTCTCACAAGACCTTATAAAGTAATACAACAAGAAGACTAAAGTCACCGCCTAAGCCACTCTATCCAGCTTGATGAAGGGCGCAGATAGCTCGGCCTAATACCAAACAGCATCGCAGCCAAACCTAACATCTAAGACCCGAGATCCCATCCAGACGCTCGCCGGCATGGGTCTCACCGGTCCGGCGTGCACTCGAGGCCGCCGCCACCAACTTCCACCGCCCATCTTCGAACTGTACTAATGCATCAACCTTACTCGGTCCAGCTATTGTCGACGCCACCACGGCGCCTAACAGCACCTCCTCCTCGCGCAAACATCTTAGGACGTCGCGGTCGCCATCGATACACCTCAGCACCATGCTGCCAAGTACCACCAGCCGACACAGCTTGAAGTCTTTGGAAGATCTGTCGTATGCGTAGCACCCGCCGACCTGTGCATGACAAGGCGAGCACCGCCGGTCGTGCATGACTTGACATCTCCACCGAAGCTCCGTGCAAGATGAAGCCGCCCACCTCCAGCCTCTCGAACGGGACGGAGCACCCCAGAAGACACGGCGAAGAGTTGGGCACTACAATCACCACGAGAGCCGGACCAGCCGACCGCCATGGCGTAAACGACACCACTAAAGAGAACCGCCGCCATCAGAACGCCAAGAACGCGCTGCAGCTGTCCCACCTCCCCGGACCCAAAGCGGCGCTTCAAGAAGGTGACGGAGCCGGCACCGCCGCCGCCCAACCAAAGTTGTGGGTTTTCACCCGGTGCGGGGAGGACGAGGAGGAGGAGCTGGATCTCAAGACGCTTCAAGAAGGAAACAACGCCGGGCGCCGCTGGGCTGTGGCGCCGCAGCCGCCAAGAAACTACTCCGATCCGAGATCCCAACCCCACATCCGCGCAGTCCGCCACCGGATCCGCCGGATTGACGAGGAGGAAGCAAGAAGACGGGCGCCGCTTTCAACCGGGCAGAGGAGAGCAGCAAGGATCCTCCACGGGCGCCCGCGATTCATCGCTAACTTCGCCGCCAGCTGCCGAGAAGACGCGGTCCACAACTCCGACGAACGCCGCCCGCCTCCCGGACGACGCCGCCCTCACCAGCAGAGGCCGCTGCCTCAAACCCGAGGCCCGGGCCGGACGGATCTGGCTGATCTGATCCCTACGCCTGCCCGAGCGCGAGAAGCTCCCCGCGGCCACCCTCCTTGGTTGCGCCCAGGGCCTGCCCGGCGCTAGCCTCTGGCAGCGGCGAGGACAGGACGTACATGGTGACGACGAGGGGCGGCGGCGCGAGATCGCCCCTGTGTCGCCCTAGCGGGGCGACGCGGGTGTACGAGGGTGAAGGGGTATGTCAATCGTATCTGGACTCTATTTGGAAACAAGTTAGTTTAAACTTGGAAACTTATCTGCATACAGATCAGGAATTTGAAATTAGCAGCTTAAGTAGGTCCCACCCTCTAGCCTCGAATCGCATTGTGAGCGGCACCACCGATAAGGCGGAGGAATAGAGGGTAGGCCTAAACCTAACATTGGTATCTCGAGCGAGGTTAAGGGTTAACAATGTAGCGCCGACGACAATCGCGGCGTTCGTGAACTCGATTCCGATCTCAACCAAATTCCTCTGCATACTCTGCCTATGGGAAGAAAAGAGAAATAACATAGGCCCGTGACGCTGCAGAAGAGAAATCATTCTGTTAATGATCCCTTTGTTGGGACTCCTACTACTAGTGAACCTACGTCAAGTGGGAGGAATATATATACCCCTACATATCTTGATGAATATTATGTATTTTTGGGGGAAGATTATTCCAAAACATCACACTTTGAGAATGAACCTAAATCTTTTAGGGAAGCTATGTCTAGTACAGAATCCAATCTTTGAATGGCTGACATGCAAGAGGAATTGAAATCCATGGAACATAATAATGTTTGGGAATTAGTGGACCTGATGTAATGAGAGAAAGCCTATAGGATCAAAGTGGATATTTAAAAGGAATTTAAATGTATATGGTTGTGTGGAAAAGTACAAAGCCAGACTTGTTACCAAAGGTTACACACAAAGGGATGGAATTGACTTTATAGAAACATTTTCTCCTGGTGCATAGTTGACTTCTATTCAAATTATTAATACTTTAACTGCTCACTTTGATTTGGAACTCCACAAAATGGATGTTAAAACTGCATTCTTGAATGGTAATTTGGAGGAAGAGATTTACATGTCTCAACCTGCACTAGTATAAAAACCCCCTATCGTCCCGGTTGGTAGGTTTTTGTCCCGGTTCTTGAACCGACTAAAGGGTCGCATTAATGCCCTAGATTTTAGTCCCGGTTCAAACACTAACGGGACAGATGGGCCTCCACGTGGCCAAGGCGCCAAGCCCAGTAGGAGGCCTTTGGTCCCGTTGGTGGGACCAACCGGGACCATAAGGCATCCACGCCACAAGATTTCATGGGCTGGGTTTTTGTTTTTTAAGGGGGGTTGGGGTTTTGGGGGTTAATTTAGGTGTTTCATATATTGTGTTAGCTAGCTAATTAATAGAGAGAAGTGTCTCTCTTATGTCCGTGCTTGGTCGACGCCATGCACTATACATAGAGAGGCCCTCAACACGCTAGCTAGTAAGAAAATGAAGGAAACCATTAAGTACAGAAGTTCGTCATGCATACCGAGATAAGTGATCGATCGACCTCTCCTTCTCCGAGATTGGTCGAACAACAAGTTTTCAGATATCTATCCGACGCTACAGGCTACATACATATACAATATGTAAGATCTCTTACAATCCCCTAGCATTTGAAATCAACTTCCACATGGTATTCTCCGGCTTTATTGATGACGTGGTCAAGAAAGAATCCCGCCAATTCCTCTTGAATTGCTTTAATGCGATCTTGTGGTAGGAGTTCATTCCGCATATGCCACGTCTAATTTGAAGAAGGGGGTTAATACATATATATATATATATGAATGTAACTCAACAGAAATGATGGTGTAATAAAATGAAATTGTGAATTTTATTGCTTACGCACTTCATATTGTCTTTTAGAGTAGCCCCGCTTATTTTTGAAAGTCGCGTTGTAGATGAACTCGCACACGTAGTATTCACAGTAATTATTCCCTTGTTCCTGCCACAAGCACTTTACAAGAAATAGAGGTCAATCAAACTGATAATGAAGCATTATAAATGGCATTGATGAAAGTATAGCTATAGAATCAACGGGAGATGCGCGCAACTAGCTAGCTAGTAGTACTTACTTTCGGGTATGTATATTGCAGCTCCTTCGGCAGTCCCGGAGCTTCTGCGGTGAACTATTTCCAAACCCTGCAAGACAAAGAAAATAATAATTATTACTTGAGATATCAGGAAATGAACAAAAAGTTGCCGATATGGTGCGATAATGATCGATTGAACTTACTTGTTGAGCAATTTAGTCATGTCCGCATAGGTTTCGGGATCTTTTAAATCTCGAGTCTAAGACGGTTACTAGTCCCCGCCAAGCTTAATCTCCGAAGAACATAGTGGAAGCTGCGCACGCATGCATAACTCATCAATTACATTACTATAACCTCGCTCGAGTAATAAGGGAAACCGAATATGCACACGACAGTAACACTCACTCGAAGTTGTAAGGAAAGAGTATGGTATCTTTGTTTTGATTTTTGATCAACGATTGTAGCAAGTTAGCCTCGGCCTCTTCGGCGTGATTTTTAACCTGAACTTCATCTATGATATTTGTGTTAATGAACCCAATATCATACATTTCTTGTTTTCTGCACTCGACGATCTTCAATCTGCATAATATAGTGAGGATAATTAATTATAAATACATGCAATGAAAGAGCTGAGCTATATATAGAGACTTAATGACAGAAATAGTACTTACAGACAGTAGAAAAAGACCGTTAATTTATCGAGGGCCTTTTGATTGAAGAACTCTAAGAACTCCTCAAAAGGAACAGGCAACTGATCATTTCCAACGAGGTCGTGCTCGTCTTTAATTCTCAGATACAAAGTATTCGCCCCCTGCACTCTCTCGCAGGTTTTCATGTACCAATTATGGAATCTTCGATCATCGTTGTTAGAGATTTTTCATCTTTGACGAGAGGCTTCCCGCATCAGATCTATGTTCGCCCACCTCCACGAAATCGAAATGTACATCGTCAGCAGGTAATCTCCAAGATTGCTATAACCGGCACCGCCCTCGAGCATTAGCGACGATGTCGCTAGACACATTGAGCGGGGGCACGATTGCTTTGTTTGTTCGCCGAGCTGGGCAATTTTTTTCCCAGCTGCTCGTTCTTTTAACCTTTGTTGTCTGACAGTACTTCCCGACCGCTCCGCTTCGAGATATGCCTTTTCAGTAATGCGCTCATAGTTGGTTTTCGGCGGAGACTTTGGTGGTTTCCTCAGGGCATCGATAGTGCGCTTTGCTTCCACCGGATCTACCTTCTCCTCCGGAGGTGGATGTAACGCTGCTTTCAACCTTTCAAAGAAGTCCTTCACTTCAGTCCACACGATCTTCACGTTTTCCTCCTCGGTCATCTCGCATGGTAACTTCTCTAGAGGCTTGAGAGGTGGACCGTATCTGTATTGCCTCCCGCCTCTGGCTGTACTGCTAGACGCCGGAGTAGACAGAGCGGCTGCAGCTGTCTTCTTTCTTGCTTGCTTACGAGGCGGAGGAGAAGGACTACGACGCGCCGGAGTAGCCGGGGCGGCGGCTGGTCTCTTCCGCCCTTGCTGGCGAGGCGGAGAAGGAGGAGGCTGCTGGCTGCTCGGGCGCGCCGGCACAGGCGGAGAAGGAGGCGGAGTGCCGCCACGCGCCGGAGAAGGAGGCTGAGTGCCCTGATCTTCACTCGCTGGAGGAGGAGGCGGTGGAGGAGGCGGAGTGCCCTGACTCGCCGGAGGAGGAGGAGGAGGCGGAGTCGCCCAGTTCGGAAGGTTGATGAACTCCTTCCACCATAGGCATGGAGTCTTGAGCGTAACCCAGCCGAGTCTCCCTTCACCGTAGGGTGGTCAAGCCGAGGTCCTCAAATCCTCCGTTATTTCGGCCCACCGTCACCCTAGCATATCCTTCTCGAATCGGACGACGGTGAAAAGTTGCGCCGGGTTCGGAAGGTCGAACTTGGCCGACAGCCGCCTTTGACTTTTAAGTTCTTCCATTGCGCTATAAGGTGGCAATTTTGAGACTCGTGATAAAATCCACGGATAGCTAGCAGAGCCGCCAAGACATGCTCCGCTGAAGCAGCTCGGTGGAAGCCACGCCGCTTCTCCGCCGAGATGGCGGGTAGCTTCAGGGAAGCTTCGCGTTCGCTTGCTGCGATTTGTTTCGTTCCTCTATCGCGTGTACCCTTGCGTGCAGCGCGCAGCTCGGTTCGCTGCACTTTCTTCCTCCTCTCCGGAATTTGTAACCGCCGCGTCCGAAAACCAACCTTCCACGGAACGGAGCTCGGCGCGCTCGTGTCCGCCCGTGGTGCTCAGATTCCCGAGGGCCATTGTGAGCTCGTCGTTTCTCTCGTCTCGAACGAACGTCCCTTGTCAGGCTGCATCGATATAGTGCCAAGCCTCTTGACTGGTATTTTCAGTTGCTCATCCGTCCAACGACACTTCCTCGACACAGGTCCAAGGTTCCGCCAGCCCCAAGAACCAAGTCCGCAACGGTCTCGCGATTCATTGTCTCTGGTTCGATCCTATCAAGCAGATCATTCTCGGCCTTGGCCCACTTAGGTCGGGCTTTGAGGTAGCCACCTGACCCCGTGCGATGGTGAAACTTGTTCTTCGCAGCATTTTGCTTGTTTGTCGCCGACATCTTCTTACTCTTTTCCGATGTCTTGTGGGCCACAAATGCGAGCCAGTGATCTCTGATCTTCTCATATTTGCCGATGAATTCTGGTGTCTCTTCTTTGTAGAAAAACTTTTTCAGCTCTTTCCTCCACCTCCTGAATAGGCCTGCCATCTTCTTAAGAGCAAAATACTTGATTAATTGCTCTATAACTGGCTTCTCCGGATCCTCCATGGCGGTAGGGTGAAATTTGCCTTCACTCACCCAAAGATCATCTTTCGCATATCATTGACATAAGACACCTCGTGGTCTTCGCTCTTAGGCTTATACCATTGGTGGATGCTGATCGATCTTGTCCCTAACAAGAGCCCCGTGACCGAGCAGCAAATGCGTTCTTTGTCCGGATGGGTTCAATCGTTCGCCGTCGCTGCGATCTGCTGTGATCTCAAACCTTTCATCCGAGCTCAACTTTTTTCGGGCCTCGCCTCCTTACCGGTTGTGCTCGATCCGGAGGGCTAGAAAAAGAAGAAAGACGAGTTAATTAATATGTGTACATATACCAAAACAATGAATGCATCAATTAGCTAGTCAAGACAGCTTAACTAATATATATACCGCCGTCTCGGTTCGGTCACCGGAGCCGCCATCACGGTCTCCTTCTTGCACCGTCATTGGGTCACCGGAGCCGCCCTCACGGTCTCCTTCTTGCACCGCATTGGGTCAAAGGAGCCATCATAATCATAGCTCGCTTCTTCACCCTGTCCTTCCGCACCATCGGTGTCGTTGAGAAACGAGAAGACGGCATCACTTCCTTGTGCGATTATGTCCCCAACACCGCTTCGTTGTTTCGCCTCGGGGGATATCCATAGTTTCTACAAATATTTACAACATGGCAATTATTATTCAAACATGACAGATGGATATATTAGTGGCAAACATAGAACTAGCTAGCTAATCACAGTAAGGAATCATATTAATTAGTGGCCTCGACGCTGCTTCTCTAGGGTTTGCGGTGGCCTCGACAACGCTTCAAGGGTTTGGGGTGGCCTCGAGAGAGTTTGTCAGGTAGGGGCGCGGCGGGAGGGGGTAGGAGACCGACATCATTTTTTTCTAGGGTTTGGGTGTCTTCGAGAGTTTTGGTTGAGCGAGAGGGTCGGGGGGTGCTCGCGCGGTATAAGTTATCACAGTCGAGAGGGGTATATATATCGTCCGCACCTCATGTCGGAGTTATCCGGAGGGGTAATATCGACAACCATTTACATACGTACATTGGAAAATAATATTATCGGGAGGTATATCGACCCCCTCGTGTTGAAGTTATCGGGAGGGGTATATCGATTTATTTACGCACCCGATAAAACATAAGAAAACGAAGAAGAAATAAAAGAGGAGAAGAAGAAAGGAATAGAGGAGAAGATCAAAGAAAAAAAAGAAGAAAAAAAAGAGGAGAAGAAGAAAGGAAAGAGGAAAAGAAGAAAAATAAATATTTTTCTATTTTTCTTCTTCTCCTCTATTCCTTTCTTTTTATTTTTCTTCTTCTCCTCTATTCCTTTCTTCTTCTCCTCTTCCTTTCTTCCTCTCCTCTCCTTTTCCTCTTCTTATTTTTCTTTTCCTCTCCTAAATATATAAAACTTTTCTAAAAATGAAACTAACCTAAAATGTACTAAATCAAAGAACATATATAGATAATCCTTTTCCAAATATATAAATCTAACTTTTTCATATATGAACATATATACACAGAGAACATCTACGAAGCACCGATACGGCGACACTGATACGGCGATACCGGTACGGCGATACGGGATACGGCAATTTCTAAAAACAACAATACGGCGATACGGCAAGCATATATAAACTATAATAAAATGACATGTAATTAAAACGAACATAATAAAATGTGTGAGATGGGATCAAAATACTGCCTATTGGTTGCCTGATTGTTTCCATGCCTCCTTTCTTTTCACTCTTGAATGATCATCCAGGCCCTCAACTCCTCATGGTGATTGCAAAATAGAAAATACATCACATGATATTAGACTTGATAATATGAAATAGATAAGCATGAAAAGTGAAGAAGTTGTAAACAAGTTGGCTTGGGGCAGTAGCATACCAAATGATGAAATTATTATAAACTTCCTTGATCTCAGCCTCCAACAAATTCCAGCAAGTTTCAGTTCTAAATTCTCGATGACCATAGCCAAATAATGCAAAAGTTCACTAAGTTGACATGATAAAAAGGAATCCACAGTCAAATAGTACATTACAACATAACAACAGGAACAGAAAGATACAAGGCCATGTGACCATAGACCCATAGTGGAAAATACATTACAACATAACAACAGAACTCAAGTGAGAGCATTCATGATCTCAGCCTCCAATTCAGGTTCATCAAGTGTCGTTAGCACCTTCAAGGATGCCAACACAAGTGAAGCTCTCAACCCCATCTCCACCCACATCCCACATCCGCTTGGCCCAGCATGATAAGCCTCAGATTGTCTTGAAAGCAAACACAAGTTGTTATGTGAGAACACTAAATCCTCAAAGACGCTCAGGAGTGAGCTTGTTTCTCTCGAACTATGGATGAAGGAATATGAACTCCAATTCCTTTCACAACAAGACGAAGATGAAGGCTGACCAAGTAACTTCAATGCCAAACTTTTCAAGAACTTTGTGCTTCCTCCATGAGTGCCCCACCATTGTTTTGGTTCAAAATCATCTCTATCTTCAATTGAATCTGCATTCGAAGTCATTCATCATTAGAGCAAAATCCGCAAATTCTTTCTTGACGGTCTTGTGGTCATTTGATCTGGAAATAACTTCAAACACTGGTTTCTCATTTGAAAAATCTCATTATCATCAAGGGGGTAACACGCCACGGACTGCCCCAACCCAATTTGGACTGTAGTACCTATTAACATGACAACATAAAATCAGCAAACCTTTTAAAGATGAGAACTTGAGATTGTCAAATGACAAACATATATAAAGAGCAAACCTCGGATTCAACGAGTGAGCCAAACAATGGAGGGGGGTACTACTCTTCTTCCAACGTTTTAGAAGTTTTTTCTTGATAACGATATAGAGAGCACAATCTTCATTGAGCTCCTTCTTTTCATAAGATAAATAGGAACTCTCACCTATGAACATGGCGACAATTAAAATCAGCAAGCAATACACATCAATAATTCCCAAATGAAGATGAAGAAAGCTAAAAGAATCACTCACCTTCTCCATCATGTCGTCCCACATCTCATATATCAAATGGAGAGATGGTTTGTCCGTGTCGGTCAGCCTTATCATTGCATATATGGGTGAGGTGAAAGAGACAATGTATGCAATTTTATCCCACCACACATCACTCAAAATAAGTTCCTTCACCCTTTGAGCTGTAGGAGGATCATCCTCTCTATAATTAGCCCAATTTGCATGAACAACCATTAGTGTGAGTGCATCCTTGATTAAAAGAAACCTCTTCAACATGATGACAACACTTGCAAATCTGGTTTCTGCTATGTGAAGAAACTTAAGTTTGCTAAACTCATTCAACATTGACAACCTCATGCCATGGGTCATTATGAAGTTCTTGACAAAGAGAGCTAGTTCGGAAACCTCTTTTATAAAGTTAAGAACTTCAAAGTCTTCATCATGCATCTTTGGATCACATATCTCCTTCAACACAAGATTGAGGCAAAGGCACAATGCAAGGAGTCCAAGAATATTGGTGTACTTTGCTTGGATCATCAATCCAGCACCTTTGACATTGGATGCATTGTCCGTGATCACTTGGACCACATTCTCGGATCCAATCTCCTCAACCACTTCCTTCATCCTCTCAAATACAAATTGCTTAGATTTGGTCTACCATTGAAGACAATGAACAATCAGCAAGTAATTTATACAAAAAAGAGACAAAAAACGAGTTAATCTAGGTACAAACAACAGTTTTTACCTCCCCTTCAGTGTTGACCGCCTTTAGAAACATTGGACCACTCTCTGTCACAGCCATGAAGTTCAAAATTGGTCTCCTTTGAGGGTCAGCCCACCCATCAGTCGCAATAGTCACTCCTTTGAGCGGCCACGTGGACTTGAGGGGCTCTAGCATCCTCCCAACATGTTTCTTCTCTTTTGCAAGACAGGTTGTCCTCAATGCGTTATATCCAGGAGGCACATAGCCACCCATTTCATTTTTTGCGATAAAATTGTAGGACTCCCGATAGTAAGGATTTCTTGCTAGATTGAAGGGAACCCCTATAGACAAAATAACTAGTAAACAACTATGCTTAAAAAAGACAACAATAATTGAAATTGTAATGCAAAGTTGCATACCTCCGGTGATGAACATTCTTGCAATTAAAGCATCAGCTTGTTGTCGAACCTCTGCATGAAAACTTTCTGAAATCCCAGATTGCTTTCCTGTTGCCTTTCTTTTCCTTGATGATGCCAATGAACCAGATTCCTCAAAGGGTGGTAGAGGAAGTGTGTTCCTAGTTTTACTATGTGAAATAAGTAGAGCAGCTGCCTTATCTTCCTTGCGAAGTTCCTCAAAGAGAGGTTGTGTTATCTTGGTACAAGAGTTTATGCCTACATTTAATATCTTAAGAAGATGCGCCTTATTCTTGTATAGCTGCTCGGGAAATCATTCATACGTATGGCAACGGAAACGCAGTGTTGCCTCCTCGACTGATGGGTCTCTTGCTAGTTTTGTAGCATGCTTCCGAATGGGTATTTCGGATTGACAACACCATTATCAACCTCTTCCCCGCACCATCAACCTCAATGCTGTTGCTCGCAGTACCACCGATCGAAGATTGGCTTGTTGCCATGCTATCGCCTCGCAGATGACATGGTGTATACTTGTATCTTCTTCCCCGCAACAGGAGGCAGCAGCAACATCAGCAAGTAATTTTACCCCACAAACATCAACAAGCAGCAAGCTAGCAACATCAACAAGCAATTTTATCCAACATTAGCTAGCAGGAACAGATCGAACTATTACTAGAGTATACATCTATGAGCTATGAGCCTATGACTATGAGAGTGCTATTTCTGGCTACATAAATGGATCAACGATACATAAAGCCAGCATAGACAAGCCCCAAGCATACATCAATGGATCAACCATACATCAGTACAACACATCGGGGCTCGGGTGTTTACCTTGTGTCGCCGGCGGAGAAGAGCAGAAGAGAGGCAGAGATGGGATTCCAGGAAGGGGCTGGGGCGAGCCACTCCAGGCGGCGACGGCGAGCCACTCCAGGCGGCGGCGGCGGCGGCGGAGAGCAACTGATGGATGTGGCGGGGGCGGCGGCGGCGCCCTCGATCCCTTCCTGGTGAGCGGCGGCGCCCTCGATCCCTTCCTGGTGAGGGTGCGACCGTGCGAGAGAGAGAGCTAGGTTTAGTCGACCCATCGTGGGCTATTGGGCTCGCTCGGGGCTGCATCGGCGTGTCCCGGCCGTGTCTCGAGCGTTTCACAGCCGTATCGGCATTTTTTTTTTTTTTTTAAATCAAAAAGGGATACTTCGGGATACCAGATCTAAGCCGATCCGCCAGATCGAGTATCGGTATGCATTTAACGGCATATACACGTAAATCTGCCGACGGTGCTTCAGAGGAGAACATACAAACATATATATATATATATATATATATATATATATATATATATATTATAAAAAGCAAAATACAAATCATCATATATTTGAACAAAAAATCTGAAAAGAAGGCGTATGTCAGCAGTGGTAGTTATCACCACTTGCGTTTTGTATGTTGTATGTAGTATCTATCGAAACCGAGAGTATGTACATGTAGTATGTGAAGGAAATATGCCCTAGAGGCAATAATAAAGTTATTATTTATTTCCTTATATCATGATAAATGTTTATTATTCATGCTAGAATTGTATTAACCGGAAACATAATACATGTGTGAATACATAGACAAACAGATAGTCACTAGTATGCCTCTACTTGACTAGCTTATTAATCGAAGATGGTTATGTTTCCTAACCATAGACATGTGTTGTCATTTGATTAATGGGATCACATCATTAGAAGAATGATGTGATTGACATGACCCATTCCGTTAGCTTAGCACTTGATCGCTTAGTATATTGCTATTGCTTTCTTCGTGACCTATACATGTTCCTCGTAACTATGAGATTATGCAACTCTGTTTACGGAGGAACACTTTGGTACTACCAAATGTCACAACGAATCGGGTGATTATAAAGGAGTACTACAGGTGTCTCCAAAGGTACTTGTTGGGTTGGCGATTTCGAGATTAGGTTTTGTCACTCCGATTGTCGGAGAGGTATCTCTCGGCCTTCTCGGTGATACACATCACATAAGCCTTGCAAGCATTACAACTAATGAGTTAGTTGTAAGATGATGTATTACGAACGAGTAAAGAGACTTACCAAGAACGAGATTGAACTAGGTATTGATACCGACGATCGAATCTCGGGTAAGTAACATACCGATGACAAAAGGAACAACGATATCGTTATGCGGTTTGACCGATAAAGATCTTCGAGAATATGTAGGAACCAATATGGGCATCCAGGTTCCGCTATTGGTTATTGACCGAGAATGGTTCTAGGTCATGTCTACATAGTTCTCGAACCCGTAGGGTCCGCACGCTTAACGCTTCGATGATGCTCATTATGAGTTTATAAGTTTTGATGTACCGAAGGTTGTTCGAGTCCCGGATGTGATCACGGACATGACGAGGAGTCTCAAATGGTCGATACATAAAGATTGATATATTGAAGCCTACATTTGACATCGGAAATGTTCCGAGTGAAATCGAATTTATCGAGTACCGGAGGTTACCGGAACCCCGGGAACTATATGGGCCATAGTGGGCCTTAGTGGAAAGGAGAAAGGGCCAGCCCTAGGTGGCGCGCGCCCCCCTTCCCTAGTCCTACTAGGACTAGGAAAGGTGGGCCGCCCCCTCTCTCTCTTTCCCTCCGTGAATCCTATTCCAACTAGGATTGAGGGGAATCCTACTCCCTGAGGAGTAGGACTCCTCGAGCGCCTCCTCTGGCCGGCTGGCCCCTCCCCTTGGCTCCTTTATATACGGGGCGGGGCACCCTAGAACACACAAGTTGATCTACGGATCGCCTTAGCGTGTGCGGTGCCCCTCCACCATATTCCACTTCGGTCATATCGTCATGAGCTTAGGCGAAGCCCCGCGCGGAGAAGTCATGTCGTCGCGGAGCTTAGGAGAAGCCCTGCGCCGGTGGAGCATCATCATCGCCACCACGCCGTCGGTTGACGGAACTCATCCCCGACACTTTGCTGGATCGAGTCCGGGATCGCCATCGAGCTGAACGTGTGCGTAACTCGGAGGTGCCGTGACGCTCGGTGCTTGGATCGGTCGGATCGTGAAGACGCACGACTACATCAACCGCGTTGTTAAAACGCTCGCTTTCGGTCTCACGAGGGTACGTGGACAGACACTCTCCCTCTCTGCTATGCCATCACCATGGTCTTGCGTGTGCGTAGGAAATTTTTGATATTACTACGCTCCCCAACAAAGGGTATCGAGCCTGGTTTTATGCGTTGATGTCATATGCACGAGTAGAACACAAGTGAGTTGTGGGCGATATAAGTCATACCGCTTACCAAAGATGTCATACTTTGGTTCGGCGGTATTGTGAGATGAAGCGGCCGGACCGACATTACGCCAGACGCTTACGCGAGACTGGTTTCACCGCCGCGAGCACTCGTTGCTTAAAGGTGACTAGCGGGTGTCTGCTCTCTCACTTTAGTTGAACCGAGTGTGGCTACGCCCGTCCTTGCGAAGGTTAAAACAGCACCAACTTGACAAACTATCGCTGTGGTTTTGATGCGAGGTAAGAACGGTTCTTGCTCAGCCCGTAGCAGCCACGTAAAACTTGCAACAACAAAGTAGAGGACGCCTAACTTGTTTTTGCAGGGCATGTTGTGATGTGATGTGGTCAAGACGTGATGCTATATTTTTGTATGAGATGATCATGTTTTGTAACCGAAGTTATCGGCAATGGCAGGAGCCATATGGTTGTCGCTTATTGTATGAAATATAAAGCCATGTAATTGCTTTACTTTATCACTAAGCAGAGCGATAGTCGAGAAGCAATAGTTGGCGAGACGACAACGATGCTACGATGGAGATCAAGGTGTCGCACGGTGACGATGGTGATCATGACGGTGCTTGGCGATGGAGATCACAAGCACAAGATGATGATGACCATATCATATCACTTATATTGATTGCATGTGATGTTTATCCTTTATGCATCTTATCTTGCTTTGATTGACGGTAGCATTATAAGATGATCTCTCACTAAAATTATCAAGAAGTGTTCTCCCGAGTATGCACCATTGCGAAAGTTCTTCGTCCGAGACACCACGTGATGATCGGGTGTGATAGGCTCTACGCTCAAATACAACGGTGCAAAACAGTTGCGCATGCGAATACTCAGTTAAACTTGACGAGCCTAGCATATAACAGATATGGCCTCGAACACGGAGACCGAAAGGTCGAGCGTGAATCATATAGTAGATATGATCAACATAGTGATGTTCACCATTGAAACTACTCCATCTCACGTGATGATCGGACATGGTTTAGTTGATTTGATCACGTAATCACTTAGATGACTAGAGAGATGTCTGTCTAAGTGGGAGGTTTTAATATGATTAATTGAAACTTAAATTTATCATGAACTTAGTACCGATAGTATTTTTGCTTGTCTATGTTTATTGTAGATAGATGGCTCGTGCTGTTGTTCCGTTGAATTTTAATGCGTTCCTTGAGAAAGCAAAGTTGAAAGATGATGGTAGCAATTACACGGACTGGGTCCGTAACTTGAGGATTATCCTCATTGCTACATAGAAGAATTACGCCCCGAAGCACCGCTGGGTGCCGTGCCTGCTGCAGAGCTACGCGAGAAGTTGTGAACGTCTCGCGAGCAAAGCGATGACTACTCGATAGTTCAATGTGCCATGCTTTACGGCTTAGAACCGGGTCTTCAACGACGTTTTGAACGTCATGGAGCATATGAGATGTTCCAGAGTTGAAGTTAATATTTCAAGCAAATGCCCGGATTGAGAGATATGAAGTCTCCAATAAGTTCTATAGCTGCAAGATGGAGGAGAATAGTTCGTCAAGTGAACATATACTCAAAATGTCCGGGTATAATAATCACTTGATTCAACTGGGAGTTACTCTTCCGGATGATAGTGTCATTGATGAATTCTCCAATCATCGCCACCAAGCTACAAGAGCTTCGTGATGAACTATAATATGCAAGGGATGACCAAAACAATTCCGAGCTCTTCGCAATGCTAAAAGCTGCGGAGGTAGAAATCAAGAAAGAGCATCAAGTGTTGATGGTCAACAAGACCACTAGTTTCAAGAAAAGGGCAAAGGAAAGAAGAAGGAACTTCAAAAGAACAGCAAGCAAGTTGCTGCTCAAGAGAAGAAACCCAAGTCTGGACCTAAGCCTGAAACCGAGTGTTTTACCGCAAGCAAACTGGACACCGGAAGCGGAACTGCCCCAAGTATTTGGCGGATAAGAAGGATGGCAAGGTGATCAAAGGTATATGTGATATACATGTTATTGATGTGTACCTTACTAATACTCGCAGATAGTACCGGTATTTGATATCGGTTTCTGCTAATATTTGCAACTCAAACAGAACTACGGATTGCGAAGATTGGCTAAGGACGAGGTGACGGCGCGCTGGGAAATGGTTCCAAAGTCGATGTGATCGCGGTCAGCACGCTACCTCTACATCTACCGTCGGGATTAGTTTTAGACCTAAATAATTGTTATTTGGTGCCAGCGTTAAGCATGAACATTATATCTGGATCTTGTTTGATTCGAGACGGTTATTCATTTAAGACAGAGAATAATGGTTGTTCTATTTATATGAATAATATCTTTTATGGTCATGCACCCTTGAAGAGTGGTTTATTTTTATTGAATCTCGATAGTAGTACACATATTCATAGTGTTGAAACCAAAAGATCAGAGTTGATAATGATAATGCAACTTATTTGTGGTAATCGCCGCTTAGGTCATATCGGTGTAAACGCATGAAGAAACTCCATACCGATGGGCTTCGAATCACTTGATTATGAATCACTTGGTACTTGCGAACCGTGCCTCATGGGCAAGATGACTAAAACGCCGTTCTCGGAACTATGGAGCGAGCAACTGATTTGTTGGAAATCATACATACCGATGTTTGTGGTCCAATGAATGTTGAGGCACTTGGCGGGTATCGTTATTTTCTCACCTTCACAGATGATTTGAGCAGATATGGGTATATCTACTTAATGAAACACAAATCTGAAACATTTGAAAAGTTCAAAGAATTTCAGAGTGAAGTGGAAAATCATCGTAACAAGAAAATAAAATTTCTACGATCGGATCGTGGAGGAGAATATTTGAGTTACGAGTTTGGTTTACATTTGAAACAATGTGGAATAGTTTCACAACTCACGCCACCCGAACACCACAGAGAAATGGTGTGTCCGAACGTCAGAACGTATTTTACTTGATATGGTGCGATCTATGATGTCTCGTACTGATTTACCGCTATCGCTTTGGGGATATGCTTTAGAGACGGCCGCATTCACGCTAAATAGGGCACCATCTAAGTCCGCTGAGACGACACCGTATGAACGTGGTTTGGCAAGAAACCAAAGTTGTCGTTTCTTAAAGTTTGGGGCTGCGATGCTTATGTGAAGAAACTTCAACCAGATAAGCTCGAACCCAAATCGAGAAATGTGTCTTCATAGGATACCCAAAGGAGACTGTTGGGTACACCTTCTATCACAGATCCGAAGGCAAAGTTTTCGTTGCTAAATTCGGATCCTTTCTAGAGAAGGAGTTTCTCTCGAAAGAAGTGAGTGGGAGGAAAGTAGAACTTGATGAGATAATCAGATCTGCTCCCTTATTGAAGGTAGTTCATCACAAGAAACGGTTCTGTGACAACTACACCAATTAGTGAGGAAACTAATGATGATGATCATGAAGCTTCAGATCAAGTTACTACTGAACTTCGTAGGTCAACCAGAGTAAAATACGCACCAGAGTGGTACGGTAATCCTATTCGAAGTCATGTTACTTGACCATGGCGAACCTACAAACTATGAAGAAGCGATGGTGAGCCCAGATTCGCGAAATGGCTGGAAGCCATGAAATCTGAGATGGGATCCATGTATGAAAACAAAGTATGGACTTTGGTTGACTTGCCGATGATCGGCAAGCCATTGAGAATAAATGGATCTTTAAGAAGAAGACCGACGCCGATGGTAATGTAATCGTTTACAAAGCTCGACTTGTTGCAAAAGGTTTTCGACAAGTTCAAGGGGTTGACTACGATGAGACATTTTTCACCAGAAGCGATGCTTAAGTCTGTCCGAATCATGTTAGCAATTGCCGCATTTTATGATTATGAAATTTGGCAAATGGATGTAAAACTGCATTCTTGAATGGATTTCTAGAAGAAGAGTTGTATATGATGCAACCAGAAGGTTTTGTTGATCCAAAGGGTGCTAACAAAGTGTGCAAGCTCCAACGATCAATTTATGGTGCAGTGCAAGCCTCTCGGAGTTGGAATAAACGCTTGATAGTGTGATCAAAGATATGGTTTTATATGAGACTTTGGAGAAGCCTGTATTTACAAGAAAGTGAGTGGGAGCTCAGAGCATTTCGATATTGTATGTGGACGACATATTGTTGATTGGAAATGATATGAATTTCTGGATAGCATAAAAGGATACTTGAATAAAAGTTTTCAATGAAAGACCTCGGTGAAGCTGCTTACATATTGGGCATCAAGATCTATAGAGATAGATCAAGACGCTTAATTGACTTTCACAAAGCACATACCTTGATAAAGTTTTGAAGAAGTTCAAAATGGATCAGCAAAGAAAGGTTTTTACCAGACATAAGGTGTAAGATTGAGTCGACTCAATGCCCGACCACAGCAGAAGATAGAGAGAAAATGAAAGATGTTCCTATGCTTCAGCCATAGGCTCTATCATGTATGCAATGCTGTGTACCAGACTGACGATGCTTAGCTGTAAGCTTGGCAGGAAGGTACCAAAGTAATCCAGAGTGGATCATCGGACAGCGGTCAAGAACATCCTGAAATACCGAAAAGGACTAAGGATATGTTTCTCGATATGGAGGTGACAAAGAGCTAGTCGTAAATGGTTACGCCGATGCAAGCTTTGACACCGATCCGGACGATTCTAAATCGCAAACCGGATCGTATTTTTATTAAACGGTGGAGCTGTCGGTTGGTGCAGTTCTAAACAAAGCGCCGTGGCGGGATCTACATGTGGAGCGGAGTACATAGCTGCTTCGAAGCAGCAAATGAAGGAGTCTGGATGAAAGAGTTCATTTCCGATCTAGGTGTCATACCTAGTGCATCGGGACCAATGAAGATCTTCTCGTGATAATCTTGGTGCAATTGCATTGGCAAAGGAATCCAGATTTCACAAGAGGACCAAGCATATCAAAAGACGCTTCAATTCCATTGGGACCAAGTCCAAGTGGGAGACATAGAGATTTGCAAAATACATACGGATCTGAATGTTGCGACCGCTGACTAAGCCTCTTCCACGAGCAAAACATGATCAGCACCAAGACTCCATGGGTGTTAGAATCATTCTTGTGTAATCTAGATTATTGACTCTAGTGCAAGTGGGAGATCAAGGAAATATGCCCTAGAGGCAATAATAAAGTTATTATTTATTTCCTTATATCATGATAAATGTTTATTATTCATGCTAGAATTGTATTAACCGGAAACATAATACATGTGTGAATACATAGACAAACAGATAGTCACTAGTATGCCTCTACTTGACTAGCTTATTAATCAAGATGGTTATGTTTCCTAACCATAGACATGTGTTGTCATTTGATTAATGGGATCACATCATTAGAAGAATGATGTGATTGACATGACCCATTCCGTTAGCTTAGCACTTGATCGCTTAGTATATTGCTATTGCTTTCTTCGTGACCTATACATGTTCCCGTAACTATGAGATTATGCAACTCCTGTTTACGGAGGAACACTTTGGTACTACCAAACGCCACAACGAATCGGGTGATTATAAAGGAGTACTACAGGTGTCTCCAAAGGTACTTGTTGGGTTGGCGATTTCGAGATTAGGTTTTGTCACTCCGATTGTCTGGAGAGGTATCTCTGGCCTTCTCGGTGATACACATCACATAAGCCTTGCAAGCATTACAACTAATGAGTTAGTTGTAAGATGATGTATTACGGAACGAGTAAAGAGACTTACCAAGAACGAGATTGAACTAGGTATTGATACCGACGATCGAATCTCGGGTAAGTAACATACCGATGACAAAAGGAACAACGATATCGTTATGCGGTTTGACCGATAAAGATCTTCAGAGAATATGTAGGAACCAATATGGGCATCCAGGTTCCGCTATTGGTTATTGACCGAGAATGGTTCTAGGTCATGTCTACATAGTTCTCGAACCCGTAGGGTCCGCACGCTTAACGCTTCGATGACAGTTCATTATGAGTTTATAAGTTTTGATGTACCAAGGTTGTTCGAGTCCCGGATGTGATTACGGACATGACGAGGAGTCTCGAAATGGTCGAGACATAAAGATTGATATATTGAAGCCTACATTTGACATCGGAAATGTTCCGAGTGAAATCGAATTTATCGAGTACCGGAGGTTACCGAACCCCCGGAACTATATGGGCCATAGTGGGCCTTAGTGGAAAGGAGAAAGGGCCAGCACTAGGTGGTCGCGCCTCCTCTTCCCCTAGTCCTACTAGGACTAGGAAAGGTGGGCCGCCCCCTCTCTCTCTTTCCCTCCGCTGAATCCTATTCCAACTAGGATTGAGGGGAATCCTACTCCCGGAGGAGTAGGACTCCTCGGCGCCTCCTCTTGGCCGGCCGCCCCTCCCCTTGGCTCCTTTATATACGGGGCGGGGCACCCTAGAACACACAAGTTGATCTACGGATCGCCTTAGCCGTGCGCGGTGCCCCTCCACCATATTCCACTTCGGTCATATCGTCATGAGCTTAGGCGAAGCCCTCGCGCCGGAGAAGTCATATCGTCGCGGAGCTTAGGCGAAGCCCCGCGCCGGTGGAGCATCATCATCGCCACCACGCCGTCAGGTCGACGGAACTCATCCCCGACACTTTGCCGGATCGAGTCCGGGATCGCCATCGAGCTGAACGTGTGCGTAACTCGGAGGTGCCGACGCTCGGTGCTTGGATCGGTCGGATCGTGAAGACGCACGACTACATCAACCGCGTTGTTAAAACGCTCGCCGGGTTCACGAGGGTACGTGGACGACACTCTCCCTCTCGTTGTTATGCCATCACCATGGTCTTGCGTGTGCGTAGGAAATTTTTGAAATTACTACGTTCCCCAACAGTATGTAGTATATAACAATGATTAAGTAGTATATATACTAATTTTTAGGTAGTATGTACCATGTTTTGAGTATGTTCTTTTTTACGTACAAATATGTACGTATTTCACAAATATAACAAAAACTATGGGCTCATATGTAATTTTTTCATGTAATTTGCTTTGAAATATCTTAGATATAGTATATGAACATATTTAAAATAATAAAATAGTATATATAGTATCACATGGTAGTATATGAGATATGTGGGGTAACTACCACCGGGTGGTAGGATGGATTTTCCCTATATATAGGGAAAATGCATCCTACTACCGGGTGTAGTTACACTCATTTCTTATAGGGTATATATATATATACACACACGCGGTGGCGCTATACTGTGCGTGAGCGCATTAACTCTAATCGTACGCTCCGGCCGCTAAGCGTCCGCTTCGTGCACCGCTCAACCAACCAATTGGCATCTATTGCTAATAATGGAAATGGAATTAAATCAATTACTGCCTGGTTTTTTTTTTTGTGAAAAGATTACTGCCCGGTTACTACCAAAAATGCACAACTTTCCGTCCCACAAACAAAGCATTCTCCTCACCCTGGTAAAATAATTGGTAAATATAGTAATGAAATTAATCTGTTACTATCTGGTACACAGAACTCTCCGGATAGTAAAAAACTAGCAGATATAGTAACACAATATAGGCAGCATGAATTTTAAGCATTACGTACTTTACACGATGTTACCATAAAAGGTACAATCATTTACTATTGAAAAGAACAATCTTATATAGTAATACAACTACACATGTTTACCTTTACTTGCATGTGTGATTACCACCATAGTGTAGATGGTGGGTGCTCAAACAGTAATCTAATTACTATTGTTACTATTTTTTCTTAGCTTATTACTATGCATCCTAATTATGTGGTGGACAGAGAAGCTACAGGTGTAGTAGTAAACAGATTAATAGGTGGTTATGCCGAGCAAAGGCACGAGTAGTAATTGTTGGTCTATCGTTACGATGCTTTCTAAGATTAGGCAGAAGGCAGGATCGCAAACTTCCTGAGAGCGACGCGCGCAGCCTGACCAGCGCGCAGGATAGATAATTACGCGCTCAGGCTCACCTTAGTGTGTGTGTGTATATATATATATATATATATATATATATATATATATATATATATATGACAAATTTTATCTACCACCAGTGGTAGTTACCACCACTTGAGTTTTATTTGTTTGGTAGTATGTATCATATTTTGAGTATGCTCTCTTTTATGTACAAATATGTACATATTTCACAAATATAATAAAACCATGGGCCAACTTGAATTTTTTCATGCAACTCACTTTGGAGTATCTTATATATAGTATATGAACATACTTAAAATAATAAAGTAGAATATATGCTACCATAAGATAGTATATGAGACATGTGGGGTAACTACCCCAGGTGGTAGGATGGATTTTTCCTATATATATATATATATAGAATGGATTTTCCTATATATATATATATATATATATATATATATATATATATATATATATATATATATATATATATAAAATCTGAAAAACAAGCATATAATATATGGAAAAAACAAGGACAGGGGAGGGCGCCTGCCGGACCAAGGTGAGGAGGGGCAGGGCGCTGGTTCGGGGCGAGGAAGGCGACGGGCAGGGCGCTGCTCAAGGGCGAGGACAATGACAGGCAGGGGCGACGGCCGGCGAGGAAGGCGAGGCAGGCAGGCGACGGCGACGACGGGCGGGCAGGCGACGCTGTCAGGGCAGGGCGGCGAAGGGCGATTTGAGTCGGGCGAGGGCACGAGCGACGGCGACCTCGGGCGGCTCGGGGAGGCGACGGCGACGGGCAGGGGCGGCGTCGAGCAGCAGCAGACTCGACGGCGCTCGAGAGAAGAATGGCGGGGGGAAATTTCCTAAGTGTTTGGTTATATAGAAAGGCTTTGGTCCCGGTTCGTGGCATCAACCGACTAATGACACTTTTAGTCCCGGTTGATGCCACCAACCGGGACCAAAGGCCTCTTTTTAGCAGCCCAAAGGGCAGGAAGCGGCGGCCTTTGGTCCCGGTTGGTAGCACCAACCGGGACTAAAGGGAGGCATTGGTCCCGGTTGATGCCACGAACTGGTACCAATGAACCCTTTAGTCCTGGTTGGTGGCACCAACCGGGACCAAAATCCTTGCACTGCCCCGCGTCAAAAGTTTAGTACCACCTCGCTAGCTGAGAGAGCTCGAGAGTGGTTTATAAGCGCTGCTGCGCCCACCCTCTCGAGCTCCTCTCAATTGTAGGCTTTCGGGCCTAACCGTATGTGTGTGCTGTGGGCCCTCTTGGGCCTCCTGCGGACCTGAATCCTGGCCCATGGTAGGGTTTCTAATCGTATTCAGGCCGTGGGGGCCCAGTAGGTGGCACTTTTTTTGTTTTTTTTTTGTTTTTATTTGTTGCTTTATTTATTTTATTTTGTTTTTACTTACAACAAAATACTTATTGTTGCTATTTTTATTTATTTTAAATTATTTTTCTTTTAGGTCACAAAAATTATAAACTTTCTCGTTAGTGCCATTAGTTTTCAAATTTGAATAGTTAAAATTACTGTGTTTAAAATTCAAAGTTCTTCCCATTTTTGTTTTGTTTTTGCATTATTTATTTTATTTTGTTTTTGCTTTATTTTTAATTCTTTTTGCTTTTAGGTCAGCAAAATTATAAACTTTCTGTTAGTGCCATTAGTTTTAGAATTTTTTTGTTTTTTGTTTTCTTTGTTGCTTTATTTATTTTATTTTGTTTCTACTTAAAAAATACTTATTGTTGCTATTTTTATTTATTTTATTAAAGTTTATTTTAAATATTTTTCTTTTAGGTCACAAAATTTATAAAATTTGAATTCTTTGAATTTGTGTAAATCACAAGTTTGTGATTAACTTTACTAAAAAATGAGCATAGATGCACCTATAGAGAAAATTCAACCTAAATTCATAATAAATTACTATGAATTTTAGAGAAATTCAGTATGAATTTAGGTCAAATTTCTGTATAAGGGCATCTATTTTCACTTTGAGATGAGCTCAACAAGGCAGAGAGAGAGAGGGGGGGCTTATAAACCGGTGTGAGCGCCCTTCGGTTGGCGAGGTGGGACTAAACTCGACAAGAACTAGGTCCAGTTTTAATCCCGGTCTGTGGCACAAACCGACTAATGGTCATGGGCCAGGGCGAAGATAGGTCCCGGTTCGTATGCGTGGAACCGGGACCAAAAGGTCGCATTTAATCGGGACCAATGGCCCACGTGGCTGCCCTCTTGAGTGTTCTTGGTGAGAACATAGTTGACAAGGAGCGAACCGGGATTAATGGTATTACGAGGGCCGAACCATAAGACATTAAATTAAAGCATTTCAAATGAACTCTGAAAAAGTTGAAAGTTGGCATGGTATCATAATTTTACCCACATAGCATGTGCATGTACAAAACGGACAATGGTATCATACTCGTCTGTTACAAAGTTGGCATGGTATCACCATAATAGTTGCGGGAGAAAGTCTTCACTTTTTCTTCGCTTGTGTCATTTGCTTATTGCGCCGTAACCATGGATAATCTTCATCGTTTATCAGGATGCTTGGGTCAGCCTTGACTTTTAAGGGAGGAATTTCATGAAACTTTTCATAATCTTCAGACATGTCTATCTTGCCCTCCACTCCCATGATGTCCCTTTTTCCTGAAAGAACTATGTGGCGCTTTGGCTCATCGTATGATGTATTCGCTTCGTTATCTTTTCTTTTTCTCGGTTTGGTAGACATGTCCTTCACATAGATAACCTATGCCACATCATTGGCTAGGACGAACGGTTCGTCGGCTGTACCCAAGATTTTTCAGATCCCTTGTTGTCATTCCGCACTGTGGGTCTACTTGTACCCCGCCTCCTGACAGATTCACTCATTTGCACTTAAACAAAGGGACCTTAAATTCATGTCCGTAGTCAAGTTCCCATATGTCCACTATGTAACCATAATATGTGTCCTTTCCCCTCTCGGTTGCTGCATCAAAGCGGACACCGCTGTTTTGGTTGGTGCTCTTTTGATCTTGTTCAATCGTGTAAAATGTATTCCCATTTATCTCGTATCCTTTGTAAGTCAATACAGTCAAAGATGGTCCCCTGGACAACAAGTACAGCTCATCACAAACAGTCTTGTTGTTTGAAATATGCTCTAGAAGGCAATAATAAATTAGTTATTATTATTATATTTCCTTGTTCATGATATTCGTTTATTATCCATGCTATAATTGTATTGATAGGAAACTCAGATACATGTGTGGGTACATAGACAACACCATGTCCCTAGTAAGCCTCTAGTTGACTAGCTCGTTGATCAATAGATGGTTACGGTTTCCTGACCATGGACATTGGATGTCGTTGATAACGGGATCACATCATTAGGAGAATGATGTGATGGACAAGACCCAATCCTAAGCCTAGCACAAAGATCGTGTAGTTCGTATGCTAAAGCTTTTCTAATGTCAATTATCATTTCCTTAGACCATGAGATTGTAGGAATGCTTTGGGTGTACCAAACGTCACAACGTAACTGGGTGGCTATAAAGGTGCACTACGGGTATCTCCGAAAGTGTCTGTTGGGTTGGCACGAATCGAGACTGGGATTTGTCACTCCGTGTGACGGAGAGGTATCTATGGGCCCACTCGGTAGGACCTCATCATAATGTGCACAATGTGACCAAGGGGTTGATCACGGGATGATGTGTTACGGAACGAGTAAAGAGACTTGCCGGTAACGAGATTGAACAAGGTATCGGGATACCGACGATCGAATCTCGGGCGAGTACTATACCGGTAGACAAAGGGAATTGCATACGGGATTGCTTGAATCCTTGACATCGTGGTTCATCCGATGAGATCATCATGGACCATTGATACGTCTCCGTCGTATCTGCTTTTCCGAACACTTTTGCCCTTGTTTTGGACTCTAACTTGTATGATTTGAATGGAACAAACCCGGACTGATGTTGTTTTCAGCAGAATTGCCATGGTGCTGTTTTATGTGCAGAAAACAAAAGTTCTCGCAATGACCTGAAACTCCACGGAATATCTTAGAATAAATAATAAAAAATCCTCGCCAAAGATGAAGACCAGGGGGCCCACACCCTGCCCATGAGGGCGGGGGGCGCGCCGCCCTACCTCGTGGGCCCCCTGGTGGCCCTCCGACGCCATCTCCAACTCCATATATTGGCTTTCGGGGAGAAAAAAATCAGAGAGAAAGTTTCATCGCGTTTACGACACGGAGCCGCCGCCAAGCCCTAATCTCTCGGGAGGGCTGATCTCGAGTCCGCTCGGGCCCGGGAGGGGATTCGTCGCCGTCGTCATCATCTGAAAGTGCGTTATATCGACTAGAGGGGGTGAATAGGCGATTTTAGAGAATTTACAAATTCTTCATCGAGGAATTTGTCTGGTGAGGAAATTCCTTAGCTAAGAAATACATGCAGCGGAATAAGTACTCGAAGTAAGCATAACAGGTTACAAGCATAGTCATCATGATGAAATGAAGACAATCACAGAGTATGTAAAGCGTAATCACAGGATAACACAAGATGAAGACAAACAGATCAAGAAATTGGGCGAGGAAATTGAGAAAGTCTTCACCAAAGTCTTCAAATGCAGATATGACAAACACTCAACACAAGAATGAGGAAATGAAAGGGTTGAGGAAATAGAACCGTTAGGTTGGTGAAGACAATGATTTGGTAGACCAGTTCCAACTGCTGTCTCGGCTTGTACGTCTGGTTGGAGCGGCTGAGTATTTAAACTCGAGGAGACGCAGTCCGGACACCTAGTCATCGAAAGCACGCAGCTCGGGACACCCAGTCCTCACCGTATTCTCCTTGAACTAAGGTCACGCAGACCTCGTCCAATCACTCGTGGTAAGTCTTCAGCGACTTCCAAACCTTCACATACTTGGTCACTCGGCGATCCACAATTCCTTTTGATGCTCTAGACCTTGACGCCTAACCGTCTGGAAGAAGCACAGTCTTCAAAGGTAAAAGCGCCGGATCCACGCAGGATCAATTTCTTGATGATGCTCAATCACTTTGGGTTTGTTGGGGTTTGGTTTTGGGTTTTTTTCTCACTTTGGGTTTTTCCTCACTTGATGATTTTCGCCAAAGTCCTCGAGAGGATGGGTTGCTCTCAAATGACAAGTGTCAAGTTCTCTCGGAGCAGCCAACCAACTAGTGGTTGTAGGGGCGGCTATTTATAGCCTAGGAGCAGCCCGACATGATAAGACATAAATGCCCTTCAATGATATGACCGTTAGGTGGATAAGATATTTGGGACAGCCGGCCAAGAAGACAAAGAACGGTCGGAAATTTGAACATCAAATTCCTCGGGGCTATCATGTTCCTCACTGTAGGCAATTCATTGGCGAATTCTTTAACTCCTCGGGCCGAACAAATTCTCGGCGACTGTAAGAGCTTCGTCTCATCCATCAAGAAATTGACTGAACTGTATGAGATTTCCAAAAGCTTCACTCAAGGAATTGGTAGGTGTAGGATTTTGAGTTGAGCATCAAATGGAAATTTTCCTTAGTATTTCCTCGACCCCTTTAACAAAGACGGTGTTTCCTATGACTCAAGAAAGAGAAATGAAACTACGAAAACAAAAGTCTTCACGCTTCATGTTCCTCAAATGAATACCAAGTCTTCAAGGTCACACCAATTTCTTCACTTTCAAAGTCTTGTAAAGTCTTCGAATATCAAAGTCTTCACTTGAAGAACTTCATTTTTAGGGGTCGACTTTCACTGTAAATATCAAACTCCTCATAGACTTATAGACCTGTGTACACTCACAAACGCATTAGTTGCTTAACCTATAAGTCTTCAATACACCAAAATCACTAAGGGGCACTAGATGCACTTACATCATCAACCATCCTCCATCACCAATTTCATGATGCTCACCGCCGTGCGTGAGTAATTCCATCGTAGTCTTGCTGGACGGTGATGGGTTGGATGAGATTTATCATGTAATCGAGTTGGTTTTGTTAGGGTTTGATCCCTAGTATCCATTATGTTCTGAGATTGATGTTGCTATGACTTTGCTATGCTTAATGCTTGTCACTAGGGCCCGAGTGCCATGATTTCAGATCTGAACCTATTATGTTTTCATGAATATATGTGTGTTCTTGATCCTATCTTGCAAGTCTATAGTCACCTACTATGTGTTATGATCCGGCAACCCCGAAGTGACAATAATCGGGACCACTCCCGGTGATGACCATAGTTTGAGGAGTTCATGTATTCACTATGTGCTAATGCTTTGTTCCGGTTCTCTGTTAAAAGGAGGCCTTAATATCCCTTAGTTTCCAATAGGACCCCGCTGCCACGAGAGTGTAGGACAAAAGATGTCATGCAAGTTCTTTTCCCTAAGCACGTATGACTATTTACGGAATACATGCCTACATTACATTGATGAACTGGAGCTAGTTCTGTGTCACCCTATGTTATGACTGTTACATGACGAACCGCATCCGGCTTAATTATCCATCACTGATCCGGTGCCTACGAGCTTTCCATATACTGGTTTACGCTTATTTACTTTTCTGTTGCTACTGTTATCATCACTACAAAATACCAAAAACATTACTTTTGCTGTCTTTACTTTTGTTACCGTTACCACCACTATCATATTACTTTGCTACTAAACACTTTGCTGCAGATACTAAGTTTCCAGGTGTGGTTGAATTGACAACTCAGCTGCTAATACTTGAGAATATTCTTTGGCTCCCCTTGTGTCGAATCAATAAATTTGGGTTGAATACTCTACCCTCGAAAACTGTTGCGATCCCCTATACTTGTGGGTTATCAAGACCCTTTTCTGGCGCCGTTGCCGGGGAGCATAGCTCTATTCTTTGAGTCACTTGGGATTTATATCTGCTGGACACTATGAAGAACTTGAAAGACAGATAACAATTTATCCCTCAACTACGAGGGGAGGTAAGGAACTGCCATCTAGCTCTGCACTTGATTCACCTTCTGTTATGAGTAAGCTAGCGACACCTAAACCTGCTTCTGCTATTCGTTCCGATATGTCGCATGTTATTGATGATGCCACTTCTCCTATGCATGCTACTTATGATGAAACTACTTATATGCTTGATACTACTGTGCCCCTTGGTGAATTTCTAGATGAACAAATTTCTAGGTCTAGAGAAAGAGAAATTATTGAACCTGAACACGATGATGTTAGTAATGATGATAATATGCCTGCTATTCCTGAGGGTTATCTTTTTAATGTTGAATCTACTGCAGCTGTTCTTGCTTGCCAGGATAGACTTGAACTTAAGAGGTTGCTAGTTAAATGGAGTAAAGAATCTTTTAGAGATAGGATGAGACCCGACCCTGCTTTTGCTACTTCACCTATCTGTGTTCTTGATCAGGATTATTATGATTTTTCTGTTGATCCAGATATAATTACTTTGGTTGAATCTGATCCTTTTTATGGCTATGAATCTGAAACTGTTGTGGCACATCTTCGTAAGTTAAATGATATAGCTGCCCTGTTTACTAATAATGAGAGATCGCGCTACCTTTATTTACTCAAAATATTTCCGTTCTCATTAAAGGGTGATGCTAAGAAATGGTTTAATTCTCTTGATCCTGGTTGTGTGCAAAGTCCCTGTGATATGATTTATTACTTCTCGCTAAATATTTCCTTGCTCATAAGAAACAAGCTGCTTTGAGGGATATATATAATTTTGTGCAAATTGAAGAAGAGAGTCTCCCACAAGCTTGGGGGAGGCTTCTCAAGTTACTTAATGCTTTGCCTGATCATCCTCTTAAGAAACCTGAAATACTTGATATCTTTTATAATGGACTAACCGATGCTTCCAGAGATTACCTGGATAGTTGTGCCGGTTCTCTTTTCAGGGAAAGAACACCGGATGAAGCTGAAATTTTATTAAATAATATGTTGACAAATGAAAATAATTGGGCACCACCTAAGCCAACTCCCGAGCGAGCTCCTGAGCCAATTATTGAGCCTATTCCTAAACCAACTCCGAAGAAGAGAGGTGTTCTATTTCTCAGTCTCGAAGATATGCAAGAGGCAAAGAAATCTATGAAAGAAAAAGGTATTAAAGCTGAAGATGTTAAGAATTTACCTCCTATTGAAGAAATACATGGTCTTAATCTACCGCCTGTTGAAGAAGTATATTATCTCAATTACTTATTTACTAAAGAACCTCCCGATATCCCGACACAAGTAGTAAAGGTAAATTCTCTCTATAGATTTGATGAAGGTGATATTCCTCATTATAAGTCTGCTAGGCAATGCTTCGATGAGTTTGATAATTTTATTGTCAAACAAGAAAATTTTAATGCTTATTTTGGTAGACAATTGAAATATGATTCCGATATGATTAAACGCTTGTATGATTATATGGCTAATATTAGAGGTGAACTTAAACTTGTTAGCAAACATGCTTCTATGGTTACCACTCAAGTAGAACAAGTACTTCAAGCTCAGAAAGAAATGCTTGATGAAATGAATAGTAAGTAAAATGATTATGCTGTTAGAGTGGCTACTAGAACTGGTAGAATGGCTCAGGAACCTTTGTATCCTAAAGGCCACCCTAAGAGAATCGAGCAAGATTCTGAGAGAAATAATATTGATATGCCTAGTTCTTCTAAAAGGAAGAAAAAGAAAAATGATAGGACGTTGCAAACTTCTAGTGAACCTGTTGCTGAACCACCTGAGAATCCAAATGATATCTCTATGTCTGATGCTGAAACACAATCTGGTAATGAACATGAACCTAGTGGAAATGTTAATGAGAATGTTCATGATGATGCTCAACCTAGTAATGATAATGATGTAGAAGTCGAACCTGTTGTTGATCTTGATAACCCACAATCAAAGAATCAACGTTATGATAAAAGAGACTTCGTTGCTAGGAAACATGGTAAAGAAAGGGAACCATGGGTTCAGAAACCCATGCCTTTTCCTCCAAGCCATCCAAGAAAAGGATGATGAGGATTTTGAGCGCTTTTTGAAATGATTAGGCCTATCTTTTTGCGTAGCGATTGACCGATGTGCTCAAAACAAATCCTTATGCTAAGTATATGAAGGATATCATTACTAATAAAAGAAAGATACCTGAAGCTGAAATTTCCACCATGCTTGCTAATTACACTTTTAAGGGTGGAATACCAAAGAAACTTGGAGATCCAGGAGTACCTACTATACCATGCTCCATTAAAAGAAATTATGTTAAAACTGCTTTATGTGATCTTGGAGCCGGTGTTAGTGTTATGCCTCTCTCTTTATATCATAGACTTGACTTGAATAAGTTGACACCTACTGAAATATCTTTGCAAATGGCTGATAAATCAACTGCTATACCTGTTGGTATTTGTGAGGATGTGCCTGTTGTGGTTGCAAACGTTATTATTTTAACGGACTTTGTTATTCTTGATATTCCCGAGGATGATAGTATGTCTATTATTCTTGGAAGACCTTTCCTTAATACTGCAGGGGCTGTTATTGATTGCAACAAAGGCAATGTCACTTTTCATGTTAATGGTAATGAGCATATGGTACACTTTCTGAGGAAACAACCTCAAGTTTATAGTATCAACTCTATTGGAAAAATTCCATCGATTATATTTGGAGGTTTTGAATTTCCTCTTCCTACTGTCAAGAAGAAATATGATATAGTTATTATTGGGGATGTCCATATCCCCGTTGAGGTAAAATAGTGTTATTCGAAATTTCTCCGGTTCCATGATTATCGAAATGAGTTTGTTAACAAGACTTGATCAACCTTGTTAGTGGATTCTTTTTTATGAGCATGAGATGGATGAAACTAGAAGCACAACCTTCTGTACCCTCTTTATATTCTCTGCTATTTAGTAAAAATAAAGTAAAATAGTATTTTTCTGTCTGTCTCCCGATTTATCCGTGCAATATAAAAAATATACCGAAAATAAAAGTCCTCAGAATGCCATGCCAATTTAATATGATTATTTTGGGTATATTTGAGGATTTACTGTGCAAACATTACCGTGGGGGGAGCTGACACCTGGCCACGAGGGTGGAGGGCGCGCCCCCCTGCCTCGTGGGACAACGGTGGCCCTCCTCCACTTATCCCTGCACCCATCTTCTTCCTCTGCCTCACAAAAACCCGAAAACCCAACTCAAGCTCGTGTTCCAGCCTCTTTTGCTGTGATTTTCGATCTCCTTGCTCAAAGCACCTCACGCAAAACTGCTTGGGGAGATTGTTCCTTGGTATGTGACCCCTCCAATTGTCCAATTAGTTTTTGTTCTAGTGCTTTATTCATTGCAAATTTGTGCTGCATAGGTGACCATGTTCTTGAGTTTGCATGTCAAATTTATATGGTTCCAAGTAGTTCTAATGCTTGATATATGCTCTAGGCACTTGTATGAGTAGTTGCTATCTGTTTTATTGAAGTTGGTTCACTTTTATTTGAAGTTACTAAAAATTTCAGATTGTTTTAGAAATAATGAAGAGGCTTTTGAGGGGCTCGTCAAGACGAAGCTCTAAGGAGAAACAAAAGGAAGAAGAACAGAAGCCCAAATTTAATTTGCCTCGTATCATGGAGGTTCGGCCGTGTGAATGGCCTTCTGATGACTTCTTGAGGAGAGCCGGGATTTATGAGGATTTCTGTCTATTAATTGAGAACGCCGGCCTCACCAACTTCCTCCGCGACCAACGTCATCAGTATCTCTTACTCACAAATACTTTTTTGCAGAACTTCTACTTTTTCCCTAAGAAATCACCTCCAACAATAGAGTTCCATTTATATGACGTTGTTAAGGAGATGACATTAGCTGAATTTTGCGAGGTTTGCAAAATACCTTTTGAGGGCACCTTAGATGAACCACACCGTAATGAAGTGGAAGCTTTTATTTACACTATCACTGTGGGAGAAACCAGGAAGGTTTCTGATGCAAGAATCACTAGCATACATTTTCCTGTTCGTTACTTTGCCTTATTTGGTAGTCGTTGTTTGATTGGTCGCGGGAACTATGGAAACCTTAGCATTCCTGATATTATCATTTTGTTCCATGGTTTATACCGCAATAACTCTGTTAGTCTGGGTGGAATTGTTGCTAGACGGTTAAGTCTGAACCGTACTAAGGGCCCCGTCTTTGGAGGCATTTATGCTTCACGCCTAGCTGAATATTTTGAGATTCCTATTAGGCACGAGGAGAAAGAAGAAACGGCGCTGCCCCGTGCTTATTTAGATTATAAGAGTATGATAGCGCATGCTTTTCTTGTTAAGAGTCGCGAAGGGGAGCTTAAATATAAATTGTACTTTGATAAACATCACCCTGAGACTATTACTTTGCCTGCTCCCTCTTTGTTTAACTTGTCTACAGGGCCTTACATTGTTCTGTGGGCGGCTGTTGAAGCCTATCGGAATCCTGCACCAGCCCCGGAACTGGAGCCACAAGATGAGCCTCCACGAATGTCTGTTTATTCTTGGGATCCTGAGGCGGTTGCCAGTCAGTGGCAGTCAGAGTCCTCTTCATCACTTTATGATCCCAACTATTCTTCATCGCAGTACGACCCCAGCTACACCTACGGGTATCAGCCAGGCTATCCCTGGCAATAGACCAACTTAGGCCAAAAGCCTAAGCTTGGGGGAGTACGTATTCTCACCGACATTACATTTATGTTCACACACACTCATTGCTAGATGTCGGTGCTCATACTCTTTCACTGTAATATCCATGTTAGTTTAAATTTTCTTTTTCCTGCTTTCTTCTTGTGTGTTTAATAAACCTTCAGAAAAAAAATTAGTTAGTCTATTTTTCCTGCTCTGTAGTAGTAATAATTAAAAAGAAAACCCAAAAATATTTCCTGATCTTCTTTTGCTTGTTGGGAGCTTTCCTTGTAAATAGTTTTTATTTTTCTTTTCTTTTCTTTGGGGGTCAGTAGGAGAAGACCATATTGGAAATGCTTAGTGGCTCTCATATGCATTATTGTTTATCTAACTTAGAGCCCATATTACTTGTCTTCTCTCTTGAGTTCAATGCTTGTAGATTCCAGCTTAGTCCAATGCACGTGCACTCTTATTATTATTTACACCGTTCGGTCGTGCAAGTGAAAGGCCATAATGATCATATATGATGTACTTATTGGGATGAGAAAAGCTGGTATGAACTCGACCTCTCTTGTTTTTGTAAATATGATGATTCATCGTTCCTGATTCAGCCATTTTGAAGTAAACATATTTGCAATGACATTTAGAGATTATAGTTGCTTGTGCCATGCTTGATTAGCTATGAGTTATAATGGTTTACCTTGCGTGCCAACATGCTATTAGAATGATTACGATATGGTATTATGGGATGGTATCCTCCTTTGAATGAATTGAGTGACTCGACTTGGCACATGTTCACGCATGTAGTTGAATCAAATCAACATAGCCTTCATGATATTTATGTTCATGGTGGATTATATCCTACTCATGCTTATATTCGGTGTAAATTAATTTTAATGCATGTTTACGACTGTTGTCGCTCTCTCGCTTGGTCGCTTCAGTCTTTTGCTAGCCTTCACTGTACTAAGAGGGAATACTGCTTGTGCATCCAAACTCCTTAAACCCCAAAGTTGTTCCATATGAGTCCACCATACCTTCCTATATGCGGTATCTACCTGCCGTTCCAAGTAAATTTGTATGTGCCAAACTCCAAACCTTCAAATGAAATTCTGTTTTGTATGCTCGAGCAGCTCATGTGCAACTAGGGCTGCCTATATCTTCCATGCTAGGTGGGTTATTCTCAAGAGGAGTGGACTCCGCTCCTCATTCACGAGAAAGGGCCGGTAACCGGGATGCCCAGTCCCATGATCCAAAAAGATCAAAGCAAATCAAAATAATTAAACAAAACTCCCTTGGGACCCGTTGAATGTTGGAGGCACTCGTTGTTTCGAGCAAGCCATGGATTGATGCTTGTGGAGGAGGGGGAGTATAAACCTTTACCATTCTGTTTGGGAACTGCCTATAATGCATGTAGTATGGAAGATACAACCATCTCATAGTTGTTGCGTTGACAGTGAAAGTATGCCGCTCAAAATATAATTTATCTCTATTTCCAAATCGAGCTCTGGCACCTCTACAAATCCCTGCTTCCCTCTGTGAAGGGCCTATCCATTTACTTTTATGTTGAGTCATCACCCTTCTTATTAAAAAGCACCCGCTGGAGAGCACACTGTCGTTTGCATTCATTATAATTGGTTTATATTGGGTATGACTTGACTGGATCTCTTTACCATGAATTACAATGTTTAGTCAGTCCTTGATCTTTAAAGGTGCTCTGCATTTATGTTTTGCGGTCTCAGAAAGGGCTAGCGAGATACCATTTTGTTATATCATGTTATGATTATTTTGAAAAGTGTTGTCATCTGAGTTTTATTATTATGGCTCGCTAGCTGATTACGCTATTGATATGAGTAATTGTGAGACCTACGTGTTATTGTGAGTATGGTTAGTTCATAATAATTGCTGAAACTTGAATACTGGCTTTTCATGTTTACAACAACAAGAGCAAACAGAGTTTGTAAAAGTTTTTATTTTTCTCTTTCAGTTTGTCAACTGAATTGCTTGAGGACAAGCAAGGGTTTAAGCTCGGGGGAGTTGATACGTCTCCGTCGTATCTGCTTTTCCAAATACTTTTGCCCTTGTTTTGGACTCTAACTTGTATGATTTGAATGGAACTAACCCGGACTGACGTTGTTTTCAGCAGAATTGCCATGGTGTTGTTTTATGTGCAGAAAACAAAAGTTCTCGAAATGACCTGAAACTCCACGGAATATCTTAGAATAAATAATAAAAAATCCTTGCCAAAGATGAAGAACAGGGGGCCCACACCCTGTCCACGAGGGTGGGGGCGCGCCGCCCTACCTCGTGGGCCCCCTGGTGGCCCTCCGACGCCAACTCCAACTCCATATATTGGATTTCGGGGAGAAAAAAATCAGAGAGAAAGTTTCATCGCGTTTTACGATATGGAGCCGCCGCCAAGCCCTAATCTCTCTCGGGAGGGCTGATCTGGAGTTCGTTCGGGGCTTCGGAGAGGGGGATTCGTCGCCGTCGTCATCATCAACCATCCTCCATCACCAATTTCATGATGCTCACCGCCGTGCGTGAGTAATTCCATCGTAGGCTTGCTGGACGGTGATAGGTTGGATGAGATTTATCATGTAATCGAGTTAGTTTTGTTAGGGTTTCACTAGTAGAAAAAGGACGTTATGTGAGACACATTAGTCCCGGTTCGATTTTGGCCCGGTACTAATGGTATCATTAGTACCGGTTTGAACGACTATGCATTAGTGTCGGTTCGTGTAAAACCTTTAGACTCGGAAACGAAGGAGAATAGAACCCGAAAGTTAAGCGTGCTCGGGCTGGAGTAGTGAGAGGGATGGGTGACGGTCGGGAAGTTAGATGATTTGGAGTGAGTGATCCACACTTGAGCAGTTAAGAGAGGTGATTAGAGACTAAATCATCAAATAATTCAGAAAAATTAAAAATCGAAAAAAATCAATTTTTTTTCCAAAATTTTCAAAAAAAATTCAAAAAAAAACCTTTAGTACCGGTTGGTAACACCAACCGGTACTAAAGGTCCCCCATACTATGGCGCGAGCTCACGCCACGTGGTGGCACTTTAGCGCCTGTTCGTGCCGAACCGGTACTAAAGGGGGAGGGCCTTTAGTGCCCACACTTTAGTGCCGGTTCCATAACCGGCACTAAAGGCCCTCACAAACCGCTTTTAAAGCTCCGTTTTCTACTAGTGTTTGATCCCTAGTATCCATTATGTTCTGAGATTGATGTTGCTATGACTTTGCTATGCTTAATGCTTGTCACTAGGGCCCGAGTGCCATGATTTCAGATCTGAACCTATTATGTTTTCATGAATATATGTGCATTCTTGATCCTATCTTGCAAGTCTATAGTCACCTACTATGTGTTATGATCCGACAACCCCGAAGTGACAATAATCGGGACCACTCCCGGTGATGACCATAGTTTGAGGAGTTCATGTATTCACTATGTGCTAATGCTTTGTTCCGGTTCTCTATTAAAAGGAGGCCGTAATATCCCTTAGTTTCCAATAGGACCCCGCTGCCACGGGAGGGTAGGACAAAAGATGTCATGCAAGTTCTTTTCCATAAGCACGTATGACTATTTACGGAATACATGCCTACATTACATTGATGAACTGGAGCTAGTTCTGTGTCACCCTATGTTATGACTGTTACATGACGAACCGCATCCGGCATAATTATCCATCACTGATTTGGTGCCTACGAGCTTTCCATATACTGGTTTACGCTTATTTACTTTTCCGTTGCTACTGTTATCATCACTACAAAATACCAAAAACATTACTTTTGCTGTCTTTACTTTTGTTACCGTTACCATATCATATTACTTTGCTACTAAACACTTTGCTGCAGATACTAAGTTTCCAGGTGTGGTTGAATTGACAACTCAGCTGCTAATACTTGAGAATATTCTTTGGCTCCCCTTGTGTCGAATCAAAAAATTTGGGTTGAATACTCTACCCTCGAAAACTGCTGCGATCCCCTATACTTGTGGGTTATCAAACATGTGGGAGCCAACATGGGTAACTAGATCCCGTTGTTGGTTATTGACCGGAGAACGTCTCGGTAATGTCTGCATGGTTCCCGAACCCGTAGGGTCTACACACTTAAGGTTCGATGACGCTAGGGTTATAGGGAAGGTATGTACGCGGTTACCGAATGTTGTTTGGAGTCCTAGATGAGATCCCGGACATCACGACGAGTTCCAGAATGGTCCGGAGGTGAAGATTGATATATTGGACGAAGGGTTTTGGAGTCCGGAAGTGTTCCGGAGGTACCGGGTGATGACCAGCATGACCGAAAGGTGTTTCGGGAGCCCCGACAAGTGTTGGGGGGCTTCATGGGCCAAGGGAAGGGGGCAAACCAGCCCACTAAGGGGCTGTGCGCCCCCCTCACCTATTCCCACGTGACCAGGGGTTTGGGGCGCCCCATCTAGGGTTCCCACCTCCCGGCTTGGGGGCCAAGTCACCCAAGGGGGAGATCCCTTCTGGCCTGGCCGCCGCCCCCCGTAGGGGAAATCCTAGGGCGCCTCCCCTCCCCTTTGCCCCTATATATAGTGGAGGTTTTGGGGCTGCCTAACACACGAGTTATTCTCTCCAAGGCGCAGCCCTACCCCTCTCCCTCCTCGTCTCTCGCAGTGCTTGGTGAAGCCCTGCTGGAGTGCCACGCTCCTCCACCACCACCACGCCGTTGTGCTGCTGCTGGACGGAGTCTTCCCCAACCTCTCCCTCTCCCCTTGCTGGATCAAGGCACGGGAGACGTCACCGGGCTGCACGTGTGTTGAACGCGGAGGCACCGTTCTTCGGTGCTTAGATCGGATTCGGACGCGATCTGAATCGCTTCGTGAACGACTCCACCGACCGCGTTCTTGTAACGCTTCCGCATCGCGATCTTCAAGGGTATGAAGATGCACTCCCCTCTCTCTCGTTGCTAGTATCTCCGTAGATTGATCTTGGTGATGCGTAGAAAATTTCGAATTTCTGCTACGTTACCCAACAGTGGTATCAGAGCTAGGTCTATGCGTAGTTTCTATGCACGAGTAGAACATAAAGTAGTTGTGGGCGTCGATTTTGTCAATTTACTTGCCGTCACTAGTCTTATCTTGATTCGGCGGCATCGTGGGATGAAGCGGCCCGGACCGACCTTACACGTACGCTTACGTGAGACAGGTTCCACCGACTGACATGCACTTGTTGCATAAGGTGACTAGCGGGTGCCAGTCTCTCCCACTTTAGTCGGATCGGATTCGATGAAAAGGGTCCTTATGAAGGTAAATAGCAATTGACATATCATGTTGTGGCTTTTGCGTAGGTAAGAAACGTTCTTGCTAGAAACCCATAGCAGCCACGTAAAACATGCAAACAACAATTAGAGGACGTCTAACTTGTTTTGCAGGGTATGCTATGTGATGTGATATGGCCAAAAGAATGTGATGAATGATATGTGATGTATGAGATTGATCATGTTCTTGTAATAGGAATCACGACTTGCATGTCGATGAGTATGACAACCGGCAGGAGCCATAGGAGTTGTCTTAATTTATTGTATGACCTGCGTGTCAATGAACAACGCCATGTAATTACTTACTTTATTTCTAAACCGTTAGCCATAGTAGTAGAAGTAATAGTTGGCGAGACAACTTCATGGAGACACGATGATGGAGATCATGGTGTCATGCCGGTGACGATGATGATCATTGAGCCCCGAAGATGGAGATCAAAAGGAGCAAAATGATATTGGCCATATCATGTCACTTTTTGATTGCATGTGATGTTTATCATGTTTTTGCATCTTATTTGCTTAGAACGACGGTAGTAAATAAGACGATCCCTCATAATAATTTCAAGAAAATTGTTCCCCCTAACTGTGCACCATTGCGAAATTTTGTTGTTTCGAAGCACCACGTGATGATCGGGTGTGATAGATTCTAATGTTCACATACAACGGGTGTAAGCCAGATTTACACACGCGAAACACTTAGGTTGACTTGACGAGCCTAGCATGTACAGACATGGCCTCAGAACACAAGAGACCGAAAGGTCGAGCATGAGTCGTATGGTAGATACGATCAACATGAAGATGTTCACCGATGATGACTAGTCCGTCTCACGTGATGATCGGACACGGCCTAGTTGACTCGGATCATGTAATCACTTAGATGACTAGAGGGATGTCTATCTGAGTGGGAGTTCATAAGATGAACTTAATTATCCTGAACATAGTCAAAAGGTCTTTGCAAATTATGTCATAAGCTCGCACTTTAGTTCTACTGTTTAGAAATGTTCCTAGAGAAAATTCAGTAGAAAGTTGATAGTAGCGATTATGCGGACTAGGTCCGTAAACTGGGGATTGTCCTCGTTGCTTCGTAGAAGGCTTATGTCCTTAATGCACCGCTCAGTGTGCTGAACCTCGAACGTCGTCTGTGGATGTTGCGAACATCTGACATACACGTTTTGATAACTACATGATAGTTCAGTAATGTTAAACGGTTTAGAGTTGAGGCACTGAAGACGATTTCGAAACATCGCGAAACATATGAGATGTTTCGAGGGCTGAAATTGGGATTTCAGGCTCGTGCCCACATCAAGAGGTATAAGACCTCCGACGAGTCTCTTAGCCTGCAAACTAAGGGAGAAAAGCTCAATCGTTGAGCTTGTGCTCAGATTGTCTGAGTACCACAATCACTTGAATCGAGTGGGAGTTAATCTTCCAGATGAGATAGGGATATTTCTCCAAAGTCATTGCCACCAAGCTACCAGAGCTTCGTGATGAACTATAACATATCAGGGATAGATACGATGATCCTTGAAATATTCGTGACGTTTGACACCGCAAAAGTAGAAATCAAGAAGGAGCATCAACTGTTGATGGTTAGTGAAACCACTAGTTTCAAGAAGGGCAAGGGAAAGAAGGGATACTTCATGAAACGGCAAATCAACTGCTGCTCTAGTGAACAAACCCAAGGTTTAACCCAAACCCGAGACTAAGTGCTTCTGTAATAAGGGGAACGGACACTGGAGCAGAATTACCCTAGATACTTGGTAGATAAGAAGGCAGGCAAGGTCGACAAAAGTGTATTGGATATACATTAATGTGTACTCTACTAGTACTCCTAGTAGCACCATGGTAATAGATACCGGTTCGGTTGCTAAATGTTAGTAACTCGAAATAAAAGGCTACGGAATAAACGGAGACTAGCTAAAGGCGAGGTGACGATATATGTTGGAAGTATTTCCAAGGTTGATGTGATCAAACATCGCACGCTCCCTCTACCATCGGGATCGGTGTTAAACCTAAATAATTGTTGTTTGGTGTTTGCGTTGAGCATAGACATAATTGGATTATGTCTATCGCAATACGTTTATTCATTTGAGGAGAATAATTGTTACTCTGTTTATTTGAATAATACCTTCAATGGTCTTGCACCTAAAATGAATGGTTTATTGAATCTCGATCATAGTGATACACATGTTCATGCCAAAAGATATAAGATAGTAATGATAATACCACCTACTTGTGGCACTGCCATGTAAGTCATAATGGTATAAAACGCATGAAGAAGCTCCATGTTGATGGATCTTTGGTCTCACTCATTTTTGAAAAGGTTGAGACATGTGAACCATGTCTATTGGTATATACGCATGAAGAAACTCCATGCAGATGGACCGTTTGGACTCACTTGATTTTGAATCACTTGAGACATGCAAACCATACCACATGGGCAAGATGATTGAAAGCCTCGTTTTCAGTAAAATGGAACAAGAAAGCAACTTGTTGGAAGTAATACATTTTGATGTGTGCAGTCCAATGAGTGCTGAGGCACGCAGTGGATATCGTTATGTTCTTACTTCATAGATGATTTGAGTAGATACTGAGTATATTTACTTGATGAAACACAAGTCTGAATTATTGAATGGTTCAAGTAATTTCAGAGTGAAGTTGAAGATCGTCGTGACAAGAGGATAAAATGTCTATGATATGATCATAGAGATGAATATCTGAGTTGCGAGTTTGGTATACAATTAAGAAATTGTGGAAATTGTTTCACAACCAATACCGCCTGGAACACCATAGTGTGATGGTGTGTCCGAACATCATAACTGCACCCTATTGGATATGGTGCATACCATGATGTCTCTTATCGAATTACCACTATCGTTTATGGGTTAGGCATTAGATACAACCACATTCACTTTAGATAGGGCACCATCTAAGTCCATTGAGATGACGTCGTATGAACATTGGTTTCGCTAGAAACCAAAGTTGTCGTTTCTTAATATTTGGTGCTGCGATGCTTAAGGCTTCAGCCAGAAAAAAGCTCGAACCCAAAGCGGACAAATACATCTTCATAGGATACCCAAAGGTAACAGTTGGGTATACCTTCTATCTTAGATCCAAGGGCAAAATGTTTGTCGCTAAGAACGGGTCCTTTCTCGAGAAGGAGTTTCTCTCGAAAGAATTGAGTGGGAGGAAGATAGAACTTGATGAGGTTGACGAACCCTCACTTCAACCGGAGAGTAGTGCAACACGTAAAGATGTTTCGTGGAACCTACGACTATTGAAGAGGAAACTAATGATAGTGATCATGAAGCTTGAGATCAAGTTGCTATCGAACCTCGTGAGGGTCGACAAGGATATGTACTACTCCGAGTGGTACGGTGATCCTGTAATAGAGGTCATGTTGTTGGACAACAATGAACCTACGAGCTATGGAGGAGCGATGGTGGGCCCATATTCGACAAATGGTTAGAAGCCATGAAATCCGAGATAGGATCCATGTATCGTAACAAAGCATGGATCGTGGTGGACTTGCCCGATGATCGGCAAGCCATTGAGATAAATGGATCTTTAAGAAGAAGACGGACATGGACGGTAATGTCACCGTCTATGAAGCTCGACTTGTGGCGAAGAGTTTTTTCACAAGTTCAAGGAGTTGACTACGATGAGATTTTCTCATCCGTAGCGATGCTTAAGTCCGTCGGAATAATGTTAGCATTAGCTGCATTTATGAAATCTGGCAGATGGATGTCAAAACGAGTTTCCTTGCCAGTTTTCGTAAGGAAAGGTTGTATGTGATACAATAAGAAAGGTTTTGTCGATCCTAGGGATGCTAAAAAGGTATGCTAGCTCCAACGATCCTTCCATGGACTAGAGCAAGCATCTCGGAGTCAGAATATACGCTTTGATGGAATGATCAAAGATTTTGGGTTTGTACAAAGTTTATGAGAAACTTGTATTTCCAAAGAAGTGAGTGGGAGCACAATAGAATCTCTGATGAGTACATGTTGTTGACTATTGTTGATCAGAAATGATGTAGAATTTCTGGAAAGCATATAGTGTTATTTGAAAAGTGTTTTTCAAGGGAAAACCTGGATTAACCTACTTGAACATTGAGCATCAAGATCTATAATGATAGATCAAAAACGCTTAATGGTACTTTCAAATGAGCACATACCTTGACATGATCTTGAAGGTGTTCAAGATGGATCAGTCAAAGAAGGAGTTCTTGCCTGAGTTGTAAGGTATGAAGTTAAGACTTAAAGCTCAACCACGACAGAAGAAAGAGAAAGGACGAATGTCGTCCCCTATGCCTTAGCCATAGGCTCTATACAGTATGTCATGCTGTGTACCACACCTAAAGTGTGCCTTGCCATGAGTCAGTCAAGGGGGTACAAGCGTGATCCAGGAGTGGATCATTGGACAGCGGTCAAAATTGTCCTTGGAGTAATAAGGACATGTTTCTCGATTATGGAGGTGATAAAGAGTTCGGCGTAAAGGGTTACGTCGATGCAAGCTTTAACACCTATCCGAATGACTCTGAGTAGCAAACCGAATACGTATAGTGGAGCAACCATTTGGAATAGCTCCAAGTGGAGCGTGGAAGCAGCATTTACAATATGACCTAGAGATTTGTGAAGTACATACGGATCTGAATGTTGCAGGCCCGTTGACTAAAACCTCTCTCACAAGCAAAACATGATCAAACCCCAGAACTCATTGAGTCTTAATCACATGATGATGTGAACTAGTTTATTGACACTAGTAAACTCTTTGGATGTTGGTCACATGGCGATGTGACCTATGAGTGTTAATCACATGGCGATGTGAACTAGATTATTGACTCTAGTGCAAGTGGGAGACTGTTGGAAATATGATCTAGAGGCAATAATAAATTAGTTATTATTATTATATTTGCTTGTTCATGATAATCGTTTATTATCCATGCTATAATTGTATTGATAGGAAACTCAGATACATGTGTGGGTACATAGACAACACCATGTCCCTAGTAAGCCTCTAGTTGACTAGCTCGTTGATCAATAGATGGTTACGGTTTCGACCATGGACATTGGATGTCGTTGATAACGGGATCACATCATTAGGAGAATGATGTGATGGACAAGACCCAATCCTAAGCCTAGCACAAAGATCGTAGTTTAGATGCTAAAGCTTTTCTAATGTCAAGTATCATTTCCTTAGGCCATGAGATTGTGCAACTCCGGATACCGTAGGAATGCTTTGGTGTACCAAACGTCACAACGAATCGGGTGGCTATAAAGGTGCACTACGGTATCTCCGAAAGTGTCTCATTGGGTTGGCACGAATCGAGACTGGATTTGTCACTCCGTGTGATGAGAGGTATCTCTAGGCCCACTCGGTAGGACATCATCATAATGTGCACAATGTGACCAAGGGGTTGATCACGGATGATGTGTTACGGAACGAGTAAAGAGACTTGCCGGTAACGAGATTGAACAAGGTATCGGGATACCGGGATACCGACGATCGAATCTCAGGCAAGTACTATACCGGTAGACAAAGGGAATTGCATACGGGATTGCTTGAATCCTTGACATCGTGGTTCATCCGATGAGATCATCGTGGAACATGTGGGAGCCAACATGGGTATCCAGATCCCGCTGTTGGTTATTGACCGGAGAACGTCTCGGTCATGTCTGCATGGTTCCCGAACCCGTAGGGTCTACACACTTAAGGTTCGATGACGCTAGGGTTATAGGGAAGGTATGTACACGGTTACCGAATGTTGTTCGGAGTCCCGGATGAGATCCTGGACATCACGAGGAGTTCCGGAATGGTCCGGTGGTGAAGATTGATATATTGGACGAAGGGTTTTGGATTCTCCCCTCCCCTTTGCCCCTATATATAGTGGAGGTTTTGGGGCTGCCTAACACACGAGTTATTCTCTCCAAGGAGCAGCCCTACCCCTCTCCCTCCTCGTCTCTCGCAGTGCTTGGCGAAGCCCTGCTGGAGTGCCACGCTCCTCCACCACCACCACGCCATCGTGCTGCTGCTGGACGGAGTCTTCCCCAACCTCTCCCTCTCCCCTTGCTGGATCAAGGCACGGGAGACGTCACCGGGCTGCACGTGTGTTGAACGCGGAGGCACCGTTCTTCGGTGTTTAGATCGGATTCGGCCGTGATCTGAATCGCTTAGTGAACGACTCCACCGACCGCGTTCTTGTAACGCTTCCGCATCGCGATCTTCAAGGGTATGAAGATGCACTCCCCTCTCTCTCGTTGCTAGTATCTCCGTAGATTGATCTTGGTGATGCGTAGAAAATTTTGAATTTCTGCTACGTTACCCAACACTTGTCACCTCTGAGCCGTGTTTCCAACCAACTGCTGAAAGTCCTGATGTGTTCACATGTAATCCAGTCATCGCACTGCTCCGGGTGTTTGGAGCGCAGACTGTTCTTGTGTTCATCGACATACGTGGTCACCAAGGTAGAGTTTTGTAGAACTGTGTAGTGTGCTTGAGACCAAGAATATCCGCCCCTGCATATTATTGAGTCCCTCCAAGCGTGCGTTTTCCAGTCAGTCTCCCCTCATACCACGATTTAGGGAGACCTATCTTCTTAAGGCCAGGAATGAAGTCAACACAAAACCCAATGGCATCCTCTGTTTGATGGCCCATGGAGATGCTTCCTTCTGGCCTAGCGCGGTTACGGACATATTTCTTAAGTACTCCCATGAACCTCTCAAAGGGAAACATATTGTGTAGAAATACGGGCCCCAGAATGACAATCTCGTCGACTAGATGAACTAGGACGTGCGTCATGATATTGAAGAAGGATGGTGGGAACACCAGCTCGAAACTGACAAGACATTGCGCCACATCACTCCTTAGCATTGGTACAATTTCTGGATCGATCACCTTCTGAGATATTGCATTGAGGAATGCACATAGCTTCACAATGGCTAATCGAACGTTTTCCGGTAGAAGCCCCCTCAATGCAACCGGAAGCAGTTGCGTCATAATAACGTGGCGATCATGAGACTTTAGGTTCGGAACTTTTTCTCCGCATATTTATTATTCCTTTATATTCATGAGAAGCCGGTCGGGACCTTCATCTCGAGCAGGCATTCAAAGAAGATTTCTTTCTCTTCTTTCGAAGAGCGGTCGGCGGGACCTTCATAGTGCTTCGGAGGCATGCCGTCTTTTTCGTGCAAGCGTTGCAGGTCCTCCGTGCCTCGGTGTATCTTTTGTCTTCCCATACACGCCCAAGAAGCCTAGCAGGTTCACGCAAAGGTTCTTCGTCACGTGCATCATGTCGATCAAGAGCGGACCTCTAGGTCTTTACAGTAGGGTAGGTCCCAAAATATAGATTTCTTCTTCCACATGGGTGCGTGTTTCTCAGCGTCATTCGGAACAGCTAGTCTGCCTTGACCCTTTCCAAAGATTACATGTAAATCATTGACCATAACAAGTTCGTGATCACCGGTACGCATGGCGGGCTTCTTCCGGTGATCTGCCTCGCCTTTGTAATGCTTGCCTTTCTTTCGACATTGATGGTTGGTCGGAAGAAATCGATGATGGCCCAGGTACACATTCTTCCTGCAGCTTCCCAGGTATAAACTTTCAGTGTCATCTAAACAGTGCGTGCATGCGTGGTATCCCTTGTTTGTCTGTCCTGAAAGGTTACTGAGAGCGGGCCAATCGTTGATGGTCACGAACAGCAACGCCTTTAGGTCAAATTCCTCCTGTTTGTGCTCATCCCACGTACGTACACCGTTTCCATTCCACAGCTGTAAAAGTTCTTCAACTAATGGCCTTAGGTACACATCAATGTCCTTGCCGGGTTGCTTAGGGCCTTGGATGAGAACTGGCATCATAATGAACTTCCGCTTCATGCACATCCGAGGAGGAAGGTTATACATACATAGAGTCACGGGCCAGGTGCTGTGATTGCTTCTCTGCTCCCCGAAAGGATTAATGCCATCCGCGCTTAAAGAAAACCATACGTTCCTTGGGTCACTTGCAAACTCATCCCAAGATTTCTCTCGATTTTTCTCCACTACGACCGGTCGGGGGTGCTCTCAACTTCCGCCTTTCATACGGTCCTCACTGTGCCATCGCATCAACTTGGCATGCTCTCCGTTTCGAACAGACGCTTCAATCGTGGTATTATAGGAGCAATACCACATCACCTTCGCAGAACCCTCTTCCGGGGGCTCGCCGTCAACATCACCAGGTCATCTCGTCGGTCTTATACCGTAATGCACCGTGATACCGGGCATGCGTTCAGATCCTTGTACGCACATGTAGAGGATGCAGATCATTAGGGCATGCATGTATCTTCGCACCTCCAATCCTAGAGGGCATACAACCTTCTTTGCTGCGTATGTACTGTTGGGCAATTCGTTATCCTTTGGAAGCTTCTTCTTCAATATTTTCATAGCTTCTCAAATCCTTTGTCAGCACAACATTCTCGCCTTCCATTGCAGCAATTCTAGTACGGTACCGAGCTTTGTGTTGCCATCTTTGCAATTGGGGTACAACCCTTTTTTGTGATCCTCTAAAATGCGATCGAACTTCAGCTTCTCCTTTTGACTTTCGCATTGCGTCATTGCATCGACAATGACCCTGCGGAGATCATCATCATCAGGCACATCGTCTGGTTCCTCTTGATCTTCAGCAGCTTCGCCCGTTGCAGCATCATCATGCACATCGTCTGGTTCCTCTTGATGTTCAGTAGCATCACCGTATTCAGGGGGCACATAGTTTTCATCGTGCTCTTCTTCTTTGCCTTCTTCCATCATAACCCCTATTTCTCCATGCCTCGACCAAACATTATAGTGTGGCATGAAACCCTTGTAAAGCAGGTGGGTGTGAAGGATTTTCCGTTCAGAGTAAGACTTCGTATTCCCACATATAGGGCATGGACAACACATAAAACCATTCTGCTTGTTTGCCTCAGCCACTTCGAGAAAATCATGCACGCCCTTAATGTACTCGGAGGTGTGTCTGTCACCGTACATCCATTGCCGGTTCATCTGCGTGCATTATATATAATTAAGTGTGTCAAAAACGATTACAGAACATCATGAATAGATAATTAAGTGACCAAATTAATAGAAGTTCATCATCACATTAAAACCAAAGTAAATACATAGTTCTCATCTACATTAATTAAAGCATACATTGAAACTATGTAAAACATTTCAATGCGAAAACAAATGCGATCATAATCGCAACCAAGGTAACAATTGATCCAACGGCATAATGATACCAAGCCTCGGTATGAATGGCATATTTTCTAATCTTTCTAATCTTCAAGCGCATTGCATCCATCTTGATCTTGTGATCATCGACGACATCCGCAACATGCAACTCCAATATCATCTTCTCCTCCTCAATTTTTTTTATTTTTTCCTTCAAGAAATTGTTTTCTTCTTCAACTAAATTTAACCTCTCGACAATAGGGTCGGTTGGAATTTCCGATTCACATACCTCCTAGATAAATAAAATCTATGTCACGTTGGTCGGCATAATTTTCATAAACAATAAATGAAGCAATAGTTATAGAGATAATATATACCACATCCAAATCATAGATAGGACGAGGGCCGACGGGGGCGGATACCAAAACCATCGCACTATATAATAATAAGCAATAAAATAGTAAGAAAATTAAACAAGTATATATCTCTAAAGCAAGATTTTTTTCTTTCAGAAAGAAGATAGGAACAAGAGGCTCACCACGGTGGTGCCGGCGACGAGATCGGCGTGGGCTATCGATGACAGTGAAGACGGGGACGGGGCGTGACGGGCCGCTCATATAAACCTAGACAAATCTCGGAAAAAATAGAGTTCGGAGGTCGTGCTTCTAGAGGAGAAAGCATAAATAGTGTGGCTTGGGCATTTCATCGAACACCTCATGTGCATAGGAGGTGAGCTAGAGCACCCCAAATCCCTCCCCCCCCCACCCCGGCCAGAGAAAAACAGAGCAGTGGAGTGCTCTGCTCGCGGGTGAGGGGTATATATAGGCACCTCAATGGTCCCGGTTCGTGGCATGAACCGGGACTAAAGAGCAGCCTGTTGTCCCGGTTCAAGCCACCAACCGGGACCAATGGTGGTGGGCCAGGAGCCAGGCCCATTGGTCCCGGTTCGTCCCACCAACCGGGACCAAAAGGTCCAGACGAACCGGGACAAATGGCCCACGTGGCCCGGCCGGCCCCCTGGGCTCACGAACCGGGACCAATGCCCCCATGGGTCCCGGCTCTGGACTGAACCGGGACTAATGGGCTAACCCGGCCTGGACCAAAGCCCTCTTTTCTACTAGTGTTGATGGTTTAATTGAAAAAGGGAATCAAGGAAAGGTGTGTAGGCTGAAAAGGTCGATTTATGGTTTGAGGCAAGCCTCACCCAAATGGAATATATTATTTGATGATGCTATCACATCATATGATTTTTCTATGATGGAAGGAGGCCATTGTATTTATTTTAAGATAGTGGGAGGAAATTTCACACTCTTATCACTATATGTTGATGATATACTTATTGCTTCTAACAATAAGGAAATGCAAATTAAAAGCAGTGAAGTCCTAGTTATCTTGTACTTTTGATATGAAAGACATGGAAACACTTCGTATGTTCTAGGAGTGGAAATACTTAGAGATCGGGAAAAGGGAATTTTGGGTTTATCTCAAAAAGTCATATTTGAATACTGTACTTAAATGATTCTCTATGGAAACATGCAAACCTGCACTTGTATCTTTAGTATCTATGGAAACATGCAAACCGCACTTGTACCTTTCGTATCTATGGAAAGACGCAAACCTGCAGTTGTACCTTTAGTAGCAGGGAATAAACTCAGTGAGGAAATGTGTCCTACAACTCCTGAGGAAAAGAAGAAAATGGAAACTATTCCTTATGCTTCTGCTTTGGGGTCCGTGATGGATGCAATATTGTTTACACGTCCTGATATATGCCATGCAGTAGGAATTTTGAGCAGATTACAAAAGAACCCTAGTGTTGCCGCCACTCACCACAGAGGTGCATAGCAAGTGTTCGACGAAATGTACGGGTCAAATTTAAGTTTACTCTGTTATATAGAGGGGATCGGGTATGTCCGGCCTAAACTTAGAATGTTGAACCCGATCCTTCTATGTTACATGTGTTAAAATCCTACTTTTTGTTGTTAACTTTAACAAATCTACTGTTGCCAGGAATTTTGCATTATTTATGAGTGTAATGAACTTTTCGAACAAAATGACTAAAGTACTGCGCATTGCTACTTACAAATACTTATTATGGGCAAACAATTTTTTATGTTTGGTAGAATACAACATTGAGTGGGCGAACATAAGGACATAGCACATGGGGCTGTGGTGTGTAAAAGACATTATGAAGTGAGTACTTAATTTTATCTGCAAGACTTCTACGTTCATTCTTCTATTTCGTTGAACATATTTTTATTTATTTATAAATCATTTTATCTATATATAATGATAACTACTATAATTTTCTATTACACTCAACAAAATTAATCAAATTTTTTATTTCGTCATAACTCATTGTATCGATATACGCTGAATATTATTACATATGTTTATTACACTTACTAAATTTAATTACATTTTATACTTATTTATTACTCATTTTATGTATATGGAGTTGTAATTATTCTATTCTATTCTATTTTTGTTACATAATGATAACTCATGATCATGGATCATATATCTTTGTATTACAAAGCAAGTTTAACCATGTAAAAGAATATTGTTGAATATTAAGATAAGACATTCTTCCTTACACAATTTAGTGTTTGTTAATTTAGATATGACCACACTCAATTTAAATCACATTTGCAAGGACAACCACATTATTAGTTAATTTATTTCAAAACATTCCCTTGGATATAAATATCTAAAAAGGAATAGATGTATGCCTCCATAGATTAAATTTATGTTCACTTATGGGTTTTTAAATACCTGGGCAAAGAGATCTAAACTGTATAGTCTAACAAATATCTTGATAGTGAGCTCTAGATTAGTATGTAATTTCATATCATATGTGTAAGTAAGTAGCCATTTCTAAAGATGTCTATAGTGATTTCTCTCCAAATAGTTGAAATTCTTGTTTATTAGTTCTATTATCCTCAAATAAATAACATCTTTGTCATTTACCATGCAAATAAAGTGCGATTACAGTCAAATCTGTCTTGATTAGCGTAATTGTGCCCAGATGACCACTTGGTTCGGTATTTTTTTAGAAGGTCAATGTTTACAAGAGTGTGAAGAGACACATGACTCACCTTCAAGCAACTACATGGGTTTATGGTTCATAAGGTGCAGCGGAGGCAAATGAAATGGTGACGACTAGGAGCCGGTCAGCCGACCCAAATTGAGCCGGTCGCACCCTGTCCGTTCAATTCTTCTATCCCTAACTGTAAGATCTTATCCTTTGGTTCATCCCCAACCTCCCACCCACAGGAAAGCGTGCAGTCCTCGCCCGAACTTAGCCTCCTCTGTCGAGATGCTCCTTCGCTAGACACGATAGATGAGTCATCGACGTCAGCGGCCGGGCAGCACCGGCGTTGCTGTTAGCTTGTCCTTCCTCATCTCACGGCCGTCGGGATTGCAGCACGGCCGCCGATGTGTGCCAGCATCTGCTGTTGACCGGTTCCAGCACACAACCGCCATCGTTGTAGCAGAAACTCTCGCATCACCGTCTCCCGGCTTGCCGACTAGCATGGTCATGATCTAGCAAAAACTCAGTAACAAAAGCCAAAGATGGTCAACTGAAACAAAATATTTAGGTGGTTCCAGCTAAAAAAAGCACCGGTTGTAGCAAGAAAAAGCCAAGATCCAGCAAAAAATCTCAGTAGCAAAGACTCTAATGCTACAACGGTTGCAACAAGAGAGTCAAGTCAACAAACTCCAAAAAATAGATTGTGGCAAAAAAAACTAGCAGGTTCCAGCAAGACATAATGCTGGTTCCAACAAAAAAACACGTCGACGGCGAGGAGAGTGTCCGGTTTTAGCACCAGTGGACACTGGTTTCAGCACAGCGCCTGACCGGTTGCAACAAATGCCGATGGTGGTTCCAGCAAAGTGCTTGCAGGGTCATAGCAAATCGTCGATGCAGCTTCCTGCGAAAAATGATGACCGCGGGTGGAAGCAAATTGCCGGGCCGGTTGCAGCAAAAACTGACTACGATCCCAATATTTGTGCGCACCCGCCATTCTAGCATCACGTCAGATCGGAAAAAGGAGAGCTCGGGAGGGGGCTCGCCGTCCAGGAGGAACAGGGTCGGCAAGCGTTGCCTGGGATCAAAACACGGCGGAGGATAAGGCAGGTGGGGTGGTGCTCGCCCGTTAGCTTTGGGGGCAAAAATGGAGGCTCCGTCTTGTGGATGGACAAGAGAAGAACGAGATCGAGGGGATAAGGCAGGTGCAGCTGCGAGCGGCGGGTGGCTCCCACAGCCATGTCTCCCCGCGCGTGCAGTGTTGACGAAGACACGCGTGAAACGAGTGCGCATTTGTTACATGGGCCGTGGATGTGGCCCAAATCAAACGATTTGCGCTCGACCGGCCGAGCGTTCCACCGGCAGGCCGTATACAAATGTTTTCCAAATGAAATTGCTCATGGTTCATATAAATTCCGCATGGCCATGTTGAGTGATGGTGTCTTGCAATGCGTAATGCCAATCTTGTTAACACTTATTTACGTGATTGCAATGAACACTTTTATTTCCTAATTGATATACGCCATTTTTTTATTTTCTAATAACAGAGTTACTAAAAACATATAGCGTTGTAAAAATGTCGGATCAGATCCCAGAGCCACTCGCCTCGGGCACGAAGTCAGATAAACCATCGGGGAGCATGAGAAACCTTTGTCGGGGCCGATGTGAAATCGGATCCGAAGCAGCTCGCCTTGAGCACTTATACGTATCAATAGTTTCGAATACTTTCATGTTATTATCTTACCAGTTTTATATATTTTTTATAATAATTTATATTATTTTTTAGAACTAACCTATTAATTCTGTGCCCAAAACCAGTTGCTATCTTCAGAACGTTTTTACTTTTCAAAAAAACCATTATTTCTGGACCTCCAAAAGTCACGTGGATTTTGACGATTTTTTCGGAGGATGATGGTTCCAAAAAGCATCGGACCACTTGCAGGGATAGGGCATTCCACTATTCAGCTAACATTTTTTCTTGGATCCAGAAGCACAGAGTCAGAAGTTCGTACCGCAAATCAATTCGGTTGACATTGCCCTGCCTACGTACTTGCAAAATATCCCTACTAATTGTTCTCTCTTCACGTCTGCTACCCTGTGCCCGAGGGAAACTGACTTCCTGCTGCTAACTCTGAACTAGAACTAGTGCAGAACCGGAATCAGTAGAAAGTCAGAGTGAGCACGACGGGGACATGCCAGTGCGCGCCACCGAGAAGTCAAATTCCCAGCCCCCGATCTCTTCAACAGGGTCTAATCAGAGCATCTATCTGCAAAGACAAAAAGAAACCAGCAGCAATAATTCACGACGAATCGAATCTTCCCGCCCAGCTTTGTGTTGTCCGACGTCGCGCAATCGTTCATGGCTACTCACTCGCCGTATCAGAGCCTCCGGACGGAAGCGCCAAGTCCAATTGTGCGTCCGCGCGGGGGTCTGAGTCTGGCCTGCGACGGTGCTCGGCCCGGGGCATGTCGCGATCGAGGTATTCTGACGGGTCATGCATGCGTTCTGTTGACCTGCTCGGCCGCCGCCAACGCTGACGCTCCAGAGCTTCTTCTTCTGGTTAACAGAGCAAGTGTCCGTCTGATCTTTGACGAGTTTGTTGTGGAAGCAGTATGTACCAACTCGATCGTCAAATGTCCAACGAGTTCGTTAACCTGCTATATCAAATTGCCAGCAACTCCACTTGGTTCTCGCCTGTCAGCTGTTCAACGCATCATGTGAACGGCAGGGTTTCAACGCAAGCTTGCTACTGATTTATTTCAGAGTTTCTCTTTGTCCGCGCCCGTATTATGTACAGTAGTACTTTCGTGTGTTCGTCCCTCCATTCCTTCAATTGAAAAGTGCACCCATATTTCTCGTTCATCAAGAAAAAATGAACACCGAACGCAATACTTACTCCAATGGGGACAAGAGCCAAACTGACAGGCATGTTGCCGATCAAACAGGTGAGCCCGGTAACTGATTTCTGGCCAAGAAACAGAACCGATCAAGAAGCTGTCCATCATCTTCTTGTGCAAGTTCGGTCAACAGTAAAATACCACTTTCTCTAGAAGAAACAGTAAAATACTACAGGTCTGAAGAAAAAAGTAAAAATATTACGAGCTGGACGAAGAGAACTCCTCGGTTCATCAGCCGCGCCATGAAACTTTACAGAAACTTCGCCGGAGTCGGGGATTTCTCCTGTGCTGCAGGTTGGTCATGGAGGCATGGTGGATCCCGTCCCTTGCCGGCGGGAGGGCATAATTTTTGGATGTTTTTCTAAGTTTTCTTAGGGTTTGTGTCCTACTTAGAGATACGATGCGGCCATGAAGTGTGTGTGGAAATTTGTCTTCGGCGGATCTCGCGGGAATCCGTCGGCGTTTGTCTTCGGTGGATGCACGTGGATATGGTCTTTGTTCGTGTGTGTTCGTGTGTGTTCGTGTGTCTACAGGCTGGATCCTTCTAATCTAAACTTCTCTTCAACGGCGACGGTTGTTGTTCTGGTGCGCTGGTCCTTTAGGGCCTTCGCACAACAACTTCATGGCAGTCTACTACAACAAGTTTTGGCTAGCTTCAGTGAGGAAGGGCGAAGACGGTGCCCGCATTCAGCTCGCTTCAGTGCTTGTAGTCATCTCTAGGTGGTCTACGGATCTGGATATAATTTTTATTATTTCTGGTATTCGTTGTACTATCATGATTGATGATGAATAGATTGAAAGTTTTCTCGTAAAATGAAAACTAACCTTTCTACTCCCCTAGAGCTTTTTAGGGGGGCGCTAGAGTTGGGCTTAGAGCATCTCCAGCCTGACTTGACAAATCTAGTCCCTCAAACGCCCGCAGATGCGACCGAGCGCGTCCGCGAACAGTGACCGGTCACGCCTCAAATTAGCTACTCTGCATCTGAATGTCCCATATTTGAACCCCTAGATCCATAAAAAGCATGCAAAAGAAATCCTATGTACTACGTACTGCCCTAGGTAATCTTCGTCGTCAGAGATGTCCACGATGTCAGTGCCAGGCGTCGGGTGGACGATCGGGGCTCCGGCTCCTCCTCCTCCTCCTCGACCTCATCCATGTAGGCGAACATCTCCTCCTCCTCCTCCTCCGTGGCGTGCAGCGCCTCCATCTCCTATTGGTGAAGGCGTCTCGTCTCCACATCCGACTCCGAGCGGAGGGAATCGAGGATGGCTTGCTGCTTCGCCTGCAGATCTGCGTCGCCGGCGTTCCCCACATCTTCCTCCTCCAACTCCTCCTTTAGATCCACTGCATGTGGAGGTAGCCCGCCATGAAACTTAACAGAAATTTCGTGGGTACATCCGTTGCGCCCGCCATGAAACTTAACAGAAAATTCGTCAGTACAGGGGGATTTCTCTCGCCTGATCCGGCCGGCTGGGGGCACGCACGGGTGCCGCCCGCGTTACGGAGAAAGGGACGGCGAGACGCCACTGATCTCTTGCGGGGCTTATCCAAAACAGAAACAGGGGGAGACGCATGCACACTTCAGCAAACAAATCATCCACGGACGGATAAGCCTCACGTCTGCGTAGCCTAGAACCGGCATTGCCGGTCTACGCGAGCACGACGGGGACATTGCCACTGCCACTGCCACTGCCAAATCAATCCCTGATTATGCTAATTACGTGAGCATGCATGACGTTCCAGAATTAAAAAGAGTGGGACAACTCGTTGCAAATTTGACGAATCTTTTACAGGAGGAGTACAACTACAAACTCGTCGGTTGTTCAAATAGTTCGTCAGGTCAGACGTCAGAGACCACAGGTATATTCCACTATCAGCCTCTCCAACTGCTTTTTTTTACTGAGCACATATTCAATACATACGCGCTACGGTCGCCTGTATATAAACGGCTGTTTTTTTTGTTTACGCGTGTGCTATGATTCGTATTTTATTGTAAAATAGATGCGGAGGCCTTTATTTTGACCGTGTACAGTCATTTTTTTCTTTTCTCTTGTGCTTATTGTTCTGCCTTCAAGTCCGGTACCCTGTGCCCGAGGGAAACGGACTTTGTGTTGTGTTGCAAACTCTGAACTACTAGAGCAGCAGCAGAGCTGGTGCAGAAACCGGTACTAGTATCTTACAGATCAATACGAGCGGAGCACGACGGGGATTTGAGCACACCACCGCCAGGCCCCCGATCTCCCAGCAAAATCTTATCAGAGCATCTTCTGTGGCCTCGTGTTCTCTTTGTTGATACACTGCCTCCGGCGCAGGCCGTTTACCTGCACGCGCTTTGCTGACTTGGTGAGCTTCTTCTTTCCAGAACGCTGACTTGGTGAGCTTTTTCCACCGGCTTATCATCATCGGTCGCGGTCGCTCCTGTCTGGACCAACGGAGCTCGTACCCGTCCGAGGAGATTGGAAAAACGTACTCGTACTACGTACCCATTGGTTGCCTGCCCGGTCCGGTCAGGTATCACTGAACTTCTCCAGGTTTCAGCCCGGGTGATTGTGCGCGATCGAGTTACTCCGACGGGTCGTGCGTTCTGTTGACCTGCTCGCCGTCGCCAAGCGTCCGTCTGACCTTTGACGAGTTTGTTGGAAGCAGTAGCAGACTAGCAGTACCGTGCCAACTGGATCGTCAGATATTCAACGAGTTCGTTAATTAAACTATATAAATTCCACTCTCAGCGACTCCACTTGGTTTTCGCCTGTCAGCTCTTCAACGCATCTAGCGTGTGTGCACGCATAAACGGCCGGGTTCCAACGGAGGCTCGCCAATGGTTGATTTCACTTCTTTCTTTGCCCTCGCGCCAACAGTAAAATACCACTTCTCTCAAAGAAGCAGTAAAATACCACGAATCCAACCAAAAAAAATACAGTAAAAATAACATGGGCAGGACGAAGAAAAATTCTCGGTTCATCAGCCGCGCGCGCCATGGAACTTTGCAGAACTTTCGCCGGAGTCGGGGGATTTCTCCCGTGCTGCAGGTTGGTAGCCTGCTCCGGCCGGCTGGGGCACCGGTGCCGCCCGCGTGACGGGAGCAAGCAACGGCGAGACGCCACTCATCTCTTGAGGAGCTTATCCAAAACCGAAACAGGGGAGATGCATCCATACTCCAGAAACAGAAACAGAAACGAAAGCAGAGAGTTGTAGCGGCAAACAAATCATCCAATGATTGATAAGCCTCCCGTCATGGGACAGATAAGATGCGTGTTTCTAATTTGTCACTCATGATGTATATCCAGAACCAAAATCAAGGGTTATACACAGCGGACAGAGAGGAGGAGAGCTCACTCTATGTACAAGTGGAGCAGAGAAGATGAACTCACTCTGCAGCGGAGTTGAAGAAGAGGCTCACTCTATGTACAGCCACTCTATATACAGCTATTGACCAGCGGAGTTGAGGAAGAGGCTGGCCTAATCCCCACCGTTCTTCTATACAGTGAATGGAATTATTCGGGTTCGGGGAATTTCTTTCCTATGTACAGTTTGTGCAGTATGTACTAGTATGACATGTCGACGAGGTTGTTTTTTACTGGCTGCCGCCTGCGCGGCGGCCGGCCATGGAGACGCCGGAGAGCCGGCTGGGCCCGGCGCGAAACCCGTCCGCGCGCTTCCTCTGCTGAAGCTGCTGTACCGAGGGAGACGGCGCCAGCGCTCTGCGTGACCAGTGCCCGCTCCCCATGGGGACGCGCTGCGCTAGCACGTTTACCATACGCCTAGAGTGGCCGCTGCCGATGGGCGGCGGCGAAGGCGGGGAGGCGAGCTTGCTGATGACGGCTGGGACACCATCCTTGCCTTCCTTGTGGAGGCTGCAGCGGAACGAGCCGGGGTGGTTCGTCGGGGAGCACATACAGGACCGACGGATCTTGGCGGCGCCGCCCACGGGAGAGGATGGGGGAGACAAGACGCTGACAGACTTGACCGGCGAGCCGCCGGCGGAGAGCTTGACACGGGTTAGCGAACCGGAGTGGTAGTTGGGAATGGGACTCAAAAGGACAGGGCCGCTGGGCCGACTCACAGCCGCCGTCGCCATTGAGAGATTTAGAGGAGGGCGGTGGAGCAGATGGGAATCAGAGGAGAGGAGGGGCTTAGGTATGTGAGTTGAGCTCCGGTGGTTCGCTGCCGGTTTGGGTAAACTGAGATGGGAGCCGGTTGGCCTCAATTTATAGGCCGGGGAGGGAGAGTGGAGGGGCAGTTTGGTACTCCCTCTGCGAACTAATATAAAAGCATTATATTAGTTTACGGAGGGAGTAACTTAGTGGCGGAGAAAACCTGCAGTTCGGTCGAGTAAAAGAACTAAACTAAATGAGGAGGTTATGGGCATAAAGAGAGGGAGGGGCTGCACCGTGGGCCCGGGGGTAGCACATGGGAGGGAACCGGTCTTGGGTTCAAAGCAGGTGGGAATATTTTTTGGGCTCAGAGCATCTCCAGCCGCGTCCCCAACAGCCCTCTCTCTCCTCAGGCGAATTTTTAGCGTTGGTGGCCGAAAATCGGCCCAGTCGCGTCCCCACGATCTCGTTTAGCACCGGTTTGGGCGAAATACAGAACCGGCCCGAACCCAAGCGGCCAGGTGTCGCCTGGGCGCGCCGGCACAAGCGAAAAGCGGTGTGGGGCCGCTCTGTCGGCGACGGAAGCCCGTTTCCCGCCGTTTTCTCCCGCTTTCCCCCCTAGGATCCCATCTCTTCTCCATTCCTCCCGCCAAACTCTTGCCTCCTCCCTACCCTTCCGCCCGTCATGCCGCCGAAGAAGTACGTGATGTCGCGCACCGCGACGGATCCCACAGCCGCCGCCGCCCAGCCGAAGCAAAGGAAGCCGAGGGCGCCGCTATCCAAGCCCCCCTGGCATGAGCAACGCCGAGTGGAAGGCGGATGTGGAGTGTCAGGAGGCCGTCACCGCCGACAGGCGCAACAGGGCCAAGAAGGCCAGGGAGAAAGCGGCGCACGCTAAGGCTGCGGCGGCGGCGGAACAAGTGGAGGTGGCGCGCGCGGCGATGATGAATCCACCCGGTGGGCACTCGTACGCGGCCTGAAGCCAGCAAAGCGTCGGCTCTCTGGCCGGATTCTCGTCATCGCCGGGCTATGCCGATGGGGACGCCCATGGTGGCTTCAACCCCAACATCACAATCCCCCATGGGCGCCCTGTCCAGCACACGCCCTCGCCCGTGTTCGCCGGCGTGCAGTACCCACCGTACACGTACTCGCTGCCGGACTACGTAGCCTCACCGACGCCACCACTTCGCCGCGTCCTCTACTCGCAAGCCGCATCCTCAACTCATCTCGGCGACACCAACGTGACGGAGGCCAACATGGAGGACATCACCGCAGGCGGCTCGACTGCCGCCGCCGCTTCCCCCGGGTTTACTACCCAGGACGGGCGCCGTCAAACTCGACTTGCTCCGGACCAATGCCGACGCGGAACTCAAAGCTCAAGACGCGAAGAAGAGGAACAACGACCTCGCCTTCTTGATGGGCGGCGCTGACATGCTCCAGAGCGGCGACGAGAAGCTCAAGGCGTGGTTCTTGGCGGAGCGCGGCCTCATCCTGAATCAGATACCGGCGACGCCGACGCCGCCCAGCTCGACGGCTGATGACGATGACTCCGCGACGCCCAGCCCCACCGGCGATGCCTCTGTCGCGACGACCAGTAGCACAGAAGCCGCGCCGACCAGCCCGGAAGCCGCGCCGACTCCTTCCAGCCCGCGTACGCCGACGACGCCGCCGCCGGAGGTTGAGCTCGACGTTTGATGCACTCCTTCCGCGTCCTTCCTTTTCTGTACGCCGAACTACTGCGTGTCCTTTTATTTGATCGCCGAACTGTGGCACCGAATCCGAACTATTGTGATGATCGCCGGTTTGTTGTTTCTTTGAGCGGGAACGATGAAGTACGAATATGGGGCGCCTTGGGGGGGGGCTGGGGCGTGGTGGTGAGAAACGAACCCTGGGCCGATCTAGGCTGGCGCGCCTGCAGCCGCTTTTTTCGGCGTCCTGAAGGGCCGAACGGCTGGAGATGCTCTCGTGCATGCCAACTTGCTTTGAAATACTACTGATTTATTTCAGTGTCGAAATTCTGGTCAATTTCTTGCATTACAAACCAGTATCTTGCTACTTTTAGTCATGTCACATCAAAGGAGTAGTATATTCTGCACCAATCTGAATCGGAACATATGGTGCTTGTTTCCGTGTGAACCGCACTGATTCCTAACTTTCTCTGTTCATCAAGAGCGTCTTGCAGATTGTTATAGCATGTAAGCCCAAAGCGAAGATGAGAGTGATGGCTTGGTCTAAGCCCCGGTCGGGATATATGAAACTTAATGTAGATGCTGGGTTTGATCATGACAATCTGAATGGTACGCTTGGTGCAACTCTCCGAGATGATAATGGCAAATTTATAGCTGCAGCAAATGAAAGACTGAATTTTTGCTATGACTCTTTTTCTGCTGAAGCAATGGCTGTGAGATTTGGGTTAAACTTAGCACAGACAGTGGGATGTTTTTTTTTCGAAAAGGGGATACCCGGGCCTCTGCATCAGCACGATGCATACGGCCCTCTTATTAAAACAAAATAGAGTAGTATCAACAAGGTTCCAAAGGTCCTGAAGGATAAATAAAGGAAGCAATGAAGCTCACACAGAGCCGGATAAGCTAGATACATGAAGCAAGCCAAAACAAAGAGCCACAATCGGCGAGGCAAAACTAGATAGGAATACTAAATGCCTATCCTATTACATGACCGCCATCCAAACCGGTTGAAAATATCTCGCTACCATCTCCCAACGGCTGCACCCAAGAACCAAATGCTCCCTGGCCTCCGTCTGGGTGAGTAGCGACCACGAACTAATCAGAGCCGTAGTCCGAACAAAACCTGCAAAAATGTATATATGATGTTCGTTAAAACCAAATCGTTTCTGCAGTTCCAGATGGTCCACAACAATGCACAAACCCCACCGAATATGTCTCCCTAAGCTGGGCTCAATCCCATTAAGCCAGGTCCCAAACAAAGCACTAATGGAATTCGTGGTTTGATGTTAAAAGCAATGTGGACCGTCTGCCATAGAACTTTTGCAAGCGGGCAATCAAAAAGAGGTGTTTAATAGACTCATCCCGATCACGTAAACTACACCTAGTAGGTCCTGTCCAATTGCGCTTCTTCAAGTTATCCTTAGTTAAAATTACTTGTTTATGAACAAACCACATAAACACTTTTATTTTCAAAGGAACTTTAACATCCCAAACATGTTTGGACGTTGGAATGGAGCTAGAATTAATAACATCAATATACATTGATTTAACCGTGAATCCTCCAGACTTAGTCAACATCCAGCATAATTCATCAGGTTGTTGAGATAACTGGATATCCATCAGCCTTCTCACTAGATGGAGCCATTGTTCCCAACGATTGCCCGCTAGCACTCGCTAAACTGAATATTAAGGGGATAGATTGGAAAACCGAGCGATGACTACCTCCTTTCGTTGAACAATACGGTACAAAGAGGGATATTGGATGGCGGTGGTGTGTCACCAAGCCAAGTATCCTCCCGTAAACGCGTGCTCGAGCCGTTTCCTACAACAAACTTCGCCCTATTAACGAAAGCCTTCTTGACCTTCGTGAGCCCTTCCGAAAAGGCGAGTCACCGGCCTTACAGATACTTGCGACAAAGTTTTTGATCGGAGGTACTTGGCGCGAAGGATCTGTGCCCACAAAGATCCGCCTCCGACGAGAGCTTCCACAACCACTTGCTAAGAAGGCATTTATTCTTAATTTCTAGATTCTCAATACCTAGACCCCTTGGTCCTTAGGTCACAGATAATGTCCCACTTAGCCAGTCTGTATTTTCTTTTCAGCTCATCACCCCGCCGAAGAACCGTGATCTATAGAAATCCAGTCTCTTCCCGACTCCAACTGGTATCTCAAAGAACGAAAGAAGAAACATCGGCAAACTTGTGAGCACCGAATTAATAAGTATTAACTGCCTCCATAAGATAAGAGCTTGCCCTTCCAAAGCAGCTCAGTTTCTTCTCAAAGCGGTCTTCAATGCACTTCCATTCTCTGCTCGTTAGCCTCACGATGGTGGATAGGAATCCTAAGTATGAGAAAGGTAATTGTCCCAACTCACACCAACAATTGTTTGTAGGCCTCCTGCTCATCTTTAGCCCTACCAAAGCGTAACAACTCACTCTTATGAAAGTTGATCTTCAACCCGTCAATTGTTCGAAAAGGCATAACACCAGCTTCATATTCCTAGCCTTACTCACGTCATGCTCCATGAAGATGATGGTATCATCAGCGTATTGTAGGATAGAAATGCCTCCATCAACCAGATGAGGCACCAATCCACCTACCGACCATTTTCCTTAGCCCGCCCTATCGAATTGCCAACATATCTACCACTATGTTAAACAAGATAGGGACATTGGGTCTCCTTGTCGTAGGCCTTTATGAGTCTGAAAGTAATGACCTATATCATCATTAACTTTAATTCCCACACTACCCTTTTATGTAAATGATTGCACCTGCCTTCGCCAGCTTCATCAAACCCTTTCATACGCAAAGATTGTTGGAGGAATGGCCACTTTATCTTATCATACGCTTTCTAAATCCACTTTAAAAATCACTCCATCCAATTTTTGGAGTGGATTTCATGGAGTGTTTCATGCAAAACTACCACTCCTTCAAGAATGTTTCGTTCTGCATGAACGCGGTTTGGGATTGATGCACCACGAATCGCGCAATCTGTGTGAGCCTATTGGTCCCAACCTTTGTGAAAATTTTGAAACTAACATTGAGGAGACAGATCGGCCTGAATTGCTCAATTGCATCAGCATCCGCCTTCTTAGGTAGTAGTGTGATAGTCCCAAAATTCAGGTGGAATAATCAAGCTTTCCGGAGAAAAGATCATGAAACATAGGTAGTAAATCCCCTTAATAATGTGCCAACACTTCTTATAAAACTCGGCCGGAAAACCATCCGGACCAGGAGCCTTATTATTTTCATTTGAGCAATTGCCTCAAGAACCTCCTTTTCCGAGAACGGGCAAGCAAAATGTCATTATCAGCAGCGAAAGCTGAGGTATATCCTCACCATGGACTCATCTAGTGACACCGTATTCTCCTTCGTGGACCAAACAACTGCTTATAGTATTCAGTGATATAAGTTTTAGGTTATCCTGACCTAAAATTGTACCTCGCCCTGCTCGAGCTGAAAGATTCGCTTTTTTCGTGGCTGCCATTCGCAATTAAATGAAAGAATTGAGTATTCGCGTCCCCTGGACCACTCTACGAACCTTAGCACGTAAAGCCCACTTCAATTCTTCTTCACGTAATAGTTCTTTCAATCGCTTTTCCGCCTCATTCTTAACCTGAAGCTCGCGGGGACTAAAACATTAGACTCGGCTTTACGCCCAAGTCATGTACAAGAGAAAGGAGTCTATCCTTTTCAATCTTATACGCACCACTAAGATGCTTAGCCCAACCCCGCAAGAAGCTCCTCAAATGCCGGATCTTATTTTGCCAACGCCAATGGTGTATTACCGCGAACCTCATTCGCCCATTCCCTAGCAATCAAGTCAAAGAACCCTCACGCTCAAACCATGACGCCTCAAATGAGAAGGTGTTCTTATTACCCACGTGGTTCGGCTTCCCGAGTCCACGAACAATGGGGTATGATCAGATATTCCCTCGACGTTGCTTGCACCGTGACCAACGGAATTTTGTTCCCACTCCACGCTTGCAAGAACCCTATCAAGTTTTTCGTAAGTTGGGTTTGGCAAAGCGTTGGCCCAAGTAAACTTTCGACCGAGAGTTCAATCTCTCGCAGATCCAGGCTTTCAATAATGGTGTTGAACATAAAGGACCATCTTCCATCAAAGTTGTCATTGTTTTCTCCTCCCGCCCCGGATGATATTGAAGTCTCCTCCAACTAAGATCGGTAGTTGTTCGACCCACAAATTGCATTAGGTCAGCTAGAAACTCTGCTTTAAACTCAGGCTGCGCAGCCCCATAAACCGCCACCAAAGCCCAGTTAAAGCCATCAATCTTAGACCTAACCCAAACTTTACAAATAAGTCTCCCATCACAACACTACGGACTTCCGGTGAATCGCATCTTACACCTAGTAGGATGCCACCCGATCTTCCTCAAGGAGGTAAGCAGTGCCAATCAAAATCAATACCACCAACTAGTGAGGAGAGAAACTGAGGTGCAAAGTTATCTCTACCCGCCTCCGATAGAGCAACAAAATCAAGCTTTCGCTCAATAGAAGTCTCAGCCAGAATCTTCTTTAGCCAAGTCCTTAAGACCTCTGCTGTTCCAAAAATTCCTCTCATAGTTCATCATGAAATTTTTGGTGGTTCAATCCTAGCACTCCTACGGACAGCGGAATCGGGATAAATCTTCCGCTTCCACTTACGCTTAGGTTTATTAATCTCGAGTCCCGTTCCTCATGACCGGGTTCAAATATTGCTAGCATCATTCGAAGGGCACATCCTCCTCGTCAGCCTCCAGGTTAGTGGGTGCGAGATCCTCACACAAGCTATCAAGCACTCTAACTCCTAACACATTAATCTCATCATCATTCATAGGTTTAACTGCCGCAAGATTACGAATAGTCTCTAAAGCCCGTTCCGCTTCTGTGTCTAAAATATCATTCACCGATTTAGTAATTTCACTATCCGTAGCACCTAGTGAAACTCCTAATTGGTTTGCATTATTAATAATGTCCTCATTAGAAAAATGCAATAAAGAATTAGACAGTTAATCGACATACCCGATGAACAAGCAGCCTCCGAAGCTTGGCGCCCTCATAGCGCATCACTGCTGCATGTCATCAACCTCCGGACGCCGAGGATGCGAGCACTCATCCGTCTGCCCCGGAAGTAGGGTCCGAGATCCTCCGAACGCAATCACCTCCTCCCTAGTAAAACCGGGCCCCAAACTCCAGTTGGTGCCGAGGTCTCTAGCGGAGGCATCATCGGCTCCCAAACCCGCCGGACGAGTGTCCCACCGCAGCCAATGGGGAGGAGAGAACGACCGGGCCACCTGCCCGCCGCCTCCTCCCGCCGACCTGCGGCACGGCCGAGGTAACCTCGTGGGGTGATCCGCCTGACCACCCGAAAGGAAGGAGTAGGCGGGCCACCTGCCTCAAGCGCCCCCTCCCACAAGATCGACAGTGCTATCCACCTCCGTCGCAGATGTCATCCAGGCCGCTGCGTCGAGGACCCTCCACCATGAAACTGTCCCCTAGGGGTCAAGGCCCCAGCGAAACTGCAACGCGTGGGGACGGGGAGAGTGGACTGTAAGTCCCGAACCCTCTCCCCACAACCCTCGCCCCGTGATCGCCGACATCAAGACACTCCCGCATCGGTCGGCAGTCCGGAAGGGCTAACACTGTGCCCGCAATCAGCATGAACCTCCCTCAACCTCCAATGAAGGAAGCGTGTGCTCAAAATAACTGTCGACTCCACCGTCACTCCAAAGCCAGGAGGTGCCGAAGCTGGCTCGAAGAACCGAACCGCAAAGTAGCCATGGGTACCTCTCGTGAGTCAGTGTGCTCATCCTCCGGTCCTGTCCCGGCCGACTGAGGGTGCGATCCGTTGGATCCCTCTCGCATGGTCTCATCTGACGGGGCCCCCTTAGTCCCAGTACCTCCCTCACGGTCGTGCATAACCACATCATTACCGTTAACGGCATCATCAAATAAGTCGGTGTCCTCAAACTCGATATCAAGCGGAAATACCTCACCCTTATAGGTCCAGTTAACCTTATCGGGCACATACTCGATATCCAAAATGCTCACAAGAATTCGGGCAATCCCATTGGCACGAGTGAAAACCATGTCCACTTTTTCAGTTTTTCCAACGAGGATACCCAAACTAGCCACAACACGAGCATCCTGCAGAGGCTTTGATGGAGCCCCCAAAAACCTCAGCCATGTGGGATGTAGCAAAATTGAGGTTGTCTCCGACAATGAAGAAGTTGTTAATGCTTTGAAGGAAGGCTTTTCCAGTTCAGTGGCAAGTGCTATATTCGATGACTGTTATTACATGTCGCTAGACTTTAATCACGTTTTGTTTGATTCATGTATTAGAGATAATAATCAGGTAGCCCATGAATTGGCCAAGTTGGCCAAGTTCTCTCCTAGTATCTGGATGGATTCACCTCCGGATGAGATTATACCTTTTCTTGTAAATGATACAATTGTGATTGAATAAAGGAGGAGATGATTTGTCAAAAAAAAAAAAAAAGAGCGTCTTGCAGAAGCACTGTGCACTGATGCAATCCCATATTACTTTCTCTGTTGCTTGGCAATTCCGCCGGCCGTGGGATCGCCTCCGCTTTGCTTGAAAGCCGGCCGACCTGTGGACATTCGACACAGTGGCAACGGCATCGGCATCAGTCGCCGTAATGGCAGTGCCTATCGTCGCTCGCCGAATCTGTTCACTCGCGCCCGCCCATGTTGGTTCGTGGAGTCCGCGCGAAGGAAGAGATCGTGGAGCCCGCCGGCGATGTGCATGTGATCCGGCCGGTTGCGCCACGATAAGATGCTCCGATCGCTGTTAGCGTATGGCGTCCGTCGATTCCGGTCGACCCACACGAGACGATGGAACGAACGTGGCCGTCTCTTTCGCTGCCACTCGGTTTCACTTTCGCCTTCTTCTTCATTGGGTGGCACGCGCTCCGGTGTGTGTATTTTCACCGGATGTGGAAAGATGGTGATCGACAAGCGGGCCTCGGAACATGCGTCGGTTAATGGCTAGAGTAATCCTCGCAAATATAATTACTCGGGCTTAATTACAGCCGTGTGCTGCTGCGCCTCACCCTGGCCACATGCATATGCAGGCGCATACCAGCATATATTAACTTGTGCTGTGTTTTTTTGCATCATGCTCTGTTACCACACAACCACTGAAGACACAGCAAATGACAGGTTTAGTGTTTATTTTAAACTAAAGCTGCACGGTTCAGATCATGGCCGGCCGCGTTAAACAGCTAGGCCTGAATGTTCATCGTTTTGAACGGGGGACACGTCCTGGACGCCGCGCGCAACGGTTGCATGGTGGGAGGGGGTGCGTGGCGCCGGCCGGCCGCGACAGCTGGCTCCGGCGGGGCTACTTGCCCAGTCTTTTGTTTTTGCCTTTGGCCACACCTTGCCGTTTAGGCCAACTACAACGTTATACCCAATCATGTCCGTCACGTCCGTTTGGGTTCAAACGAACACATAACTGGCCCAACGCGTAACTTCATCCTCAAAAATTATTCGTTTTTGGTCCGGCTCGATCTTTTCCAGGCACATAGTTGGGTCAGCATTGCGGTCACGCGGACAACAAACGTACCGGCACGCGTCCTCTCCGTTCGCATCGGACCGATGTGTCGGTGGTTTAACTAGCTCCCATCATTCATAGTCAATGCACATAGGTGGTTGGGCTCGCAAGTTGGCCACACAAACGCCCCCGGCCACATCCTTTTCTATGGTCAAGCCGTGGCTCCAGTCGCCGTCCCCATCCACTTCCCCACCATTACCTCCCCCATCGGAGACACCAAAACCCTAGCCACCGTCGACCTCGCTCCCCCGCTAGTCATGGGGTTCTGGAAGTTGCACCCAGGCAAGAAGGCCAAGCACGACCACGAGGCGGGCTCGTCTTCTGGTGGCGCGGCCAGCCACTCAAACTCTCCGGCTCCGTTCCCATTTCCCCTCCGGCGGCTGCGCCACGCTTCAGGCTCTACGTTGGCGTCGAGGTGTGCCGCCGGTACTGCGAGACATGCACTCCGCTGTCGTGGTCAGGTGCCCACCTCCCCAATGGGTGGCATCTGAGCCCGGATCGGATGCCCATTCCCCCTGTGCCGGCAACAGGCCGCGCCCGCCTGTTGGAGATTGCCCGTCGCCGTGCCAGGATCCCGCGTGAGCTCCTCGGCGACCGCAGGTACGCCGTGGAATCGCCACTGTGGGGCGCCTGGTTTCAGGATGAGCACGACATGCGCCGCGCCACCTTTTTTGCCGGTTGTGGGAGCCCGCCCCACGTGTCCCACAGTGCGCGTGCGCTGAGCCCGCCAAGCGTGCGGGGCCGCACACGGATCAGTCTCCCTCCCCATCGCCGCCACCACTGCAACCTCCGGCCATGACAGCCGAGGAGGAGGAACAGCTCCTGCGGGACGTCATGGAGGATTCCGAGAGGGAGTACAGGCGCCAGCAGAAGGAGGAGTGGCAGGGCCTGCAGTTCATGAAGGAAATATGCCCTAGAGGCAATAATAAAAGTTATTATTTATTTCCTTATATCATGATAAATGTTTATTATTCATGCTAGAATTGTATTAACGGAAACATAATACATGTGTGAATATATAGACAAACAGATGTCACTAGTATGCCTCTATTTGACTAGCTTGTTAATCAAAGATGGTTATGTTTCCTAACCATGAACAAGGAGTTGTTATTTGATTAACAAGGTCACATCATTAGTTGAATGATCTGATTGACATGACCCATTCCGTTAGCTTAACAGTTGATCGCTTAGTATGTTAATGCTTTCTTCATGACCCATACATGTTCCTATAACTATGAGATTATGCAACTCCTGTTTACGGAGGAACACTTTGGTACTACCAAACGCCACAACGAATCGGGTGATTATAAAGGAGTACTACAGGTGTCTCCAAAGGTACTTGTTGGGTTGGCGATTTCGAGATTAGGTTTTGTCACTCCGATTGTCGGAGAGGTATCTCCGTGCCTTCTCGGTAATGCACATCACTTAAGCCTTGCAAGCATTACAACTAATGAGTTAGTTGTGAGATGATGTATTACGGAACGAGTAAAGAGACTTACCGTAACGAGATTGAACTAGGTATTGATACCGACGATCGAATCTCGGGTAAGTAACATACCGATGACAAAGGAACAACGATGTCGTTATGCGGTTTGACCGATAAAGATCTTCAGAGAATATGTAGGAACCAATATGGGCATCCAGGTTCCGCTATTGGTTATTGACCGAGAATGGTTCTAGGTCATGTCTACATAGTTCTCGAACCCGTAGGGTCCGTGACTTAACGCTTCGATGACAGTTCATAATGAGTTTATAAGTATTGATGCACCAAGGTTGTTCGAGTCCCGGATGTGATCATGGACATGACGAGGAGTCTCAAATGGTCGAGACATAAAGATTGATATATTGGAAGCCTACATTTGACATCGGAAGTGTTCGGGTGAAATCGGATTTTATCGAGTACCGGAGGTTACCGAACCCCCGGAAGTCTATGGGCCTTAATGGGCCATGGGAGAAGAGGAAGGGCAGGCCAGGTGAGCTGCGCGCCCTCCCCTCTAGTCCGAATAGGACAAGGAAGGGGGGCGGCGCCTCTTCCTCTTCCCTCCTCCAATCCTAGTCCAACTAGGAGAGGGGGAGTCCTACTCCTGGGAGTAGGACTCCTCCTTGCGCGCCGCCCCTAGGGCCGCCACCTCCCCTTGGCTCCTTTATATACGGGGCAGGGGCACCCCAAGACACACAAGTTGATCTACGGATCTTGCCTTAGCCGTGTGCGGTGCCCCTTCCACCATATTCCACTTGGTCATATCGTCATGAGCTTAGGAGAAGCCCCGCGCCGGAGAAGTCATATCGTCATGAGCTTAGGCGGCCCTGCGTCGGTGGAGCATCAACATCGCCACCACGCCGTCAGGTCGACGGAACTCATCCCGACACTTTGCTGGATCGAGTCCGGGATCGCCATCGAGCTGAACGTGTGCGTAACTCGGAGGTGCCGACGCTCGGTGCTTGGATCGGTCGGATCGTGGAGACGACGACTACATCAACCGCGTTGTTATAACGCTTCCGCTTTCGGTCACGAGGGTACGTGGACGACACTCTCCCCTCTCGTTGCTATGCCATCACCATGGTCTTGCGTGATCGTAGGAAAATTTTTGAAATTACTACGCTCCCCAACAAAGGGTATCGAGCCTGGTTTTATGCGTTGATGTCATGTGCACGAGTAGAACACAAATGAGTTGTGGACGATACAAGTCATACCGCCTACCAGCATGTCATACTTTGGTTCAGCGGTATTGTGAGATGAAGCGCCGGACCGACATTACGCCAGACGCTTACGCGAGACTGGTTTCACCGCCCGAGCACTCGTTGCTTAAAGGTGACCGGCGGTGTCTGCTCTCTCACTTTAGTTGAATCGAGTGTGGCTACGCCCGGTCCTTGAGAAGGTTAAACGGAGTCTATTTGACGAAGTATCGCTGTGGTTTTGATGCGAGGTAAGAACGGTTCTTGCTCAGCCCGTAGCAGCCACGTAAAACTTGCAACAACAAAGTAGAGGACGCCTAACTTGTTTTTGCAGGGCATGATGTGATGTGATGTGGTCAAAACGTGATGCTATACTTTATTGTATGAGATGATCATGTTTTGTAACCGAAGTTATCGGCAATCGGCAGGAGCCATATGGTTGTCGCTTATTGTATGAAATGCAACGCCATGTAATTGCTTTACTTTATCACTAAGGAGTAGCGATAGTCGAGAAGCAATAGTTGGCGAGACGACAACGATGCTACGATGGAGATCAAGGTGTCGCTACCGGTGACGATGGTGATCATGACGGTGCTTCGCGATGGAGATCACAAGCACAAGATGATGATGACCATATCATATCACTTATATTGATTGCATGTGATGTTTATCCTTTATGCATCTTATCTTGCTTTGATTGACGGTAGCATTATAAGATGATCTCTCACTAAAAATTATCAAGAAGTGTTCTCCCGAGTATGCACCCTATGAAAGTTCTTCGGCCGAGACACCACGTGATGATCGGGTGTGATAGGCTCTACGCTCAAATACAACGGTGCAAAACAGTTGCGCACGCGAATACTCAAGTTAAACTTGACGAGCCTAGCATATAACAGATATGGCCTCGAACACAGAGACCGAAAGGTCGAGCGTGAATCATATAGTAGATATGATCAACATAGTGATGTTCACCATTGAAACTACTCCATCTCACGTGATGATCGGACATGGTTTAGTTGATTTGGATCACGAATCACTTAGATGACTAGAGAGATGTCTGTCTAAGTGGGAGTTTTTAATATGATTAATTAAACTTAAATTTATCATGAACTTAGTACCGATAGTATTTTGCTTGTCTATGTTTCTATGTAGATAGATGGCTCGTCTTGTTGTTCCGTTGAATTTTAATGCGCTCCTTGAGAAAGCAAAGTTGAAAGATGATGGTAGCAATTACACGGACTGGGTCCGTAATTTGAGGATTATCCTCATTGCTGCACGTAAAAATTACGCCCCGAAGCACCGCTGGGTGACAGCCTGCTGCAGATGCCGAGCCGAAGTTGTGAACGCTCGCAAAGCAGAGTGATGACTACTCTATAGTTCAGTGTGCCATGCTTTACGGCTTAGAACCGGTCTTCAACGACGTTTTGAACGTCATGGAGCATATGAGATGTTCCAGAGTTGAAGTTAATATTTCAAGCAAATGCCCGGATTGAGAGATATGAAGTCTCCAATAAGTTCTATAGCTGCAAGATGGAGGAGAATAGTTATGTCAAGTGAACACATACTCAAAATGTCCGGGTATAACAATCACTTAATTCAGCTGGGAGTTAATCTTCCGGATGATAGTGTCATTGACAGAATTCTCCAATCACGCCACCAAGCTACAAGAGCTTCGTGATGAACTATAATATGCAAGGGATGACTAAGACAATTCCTCGAGCTCTTCGCGATGCTCGAAAGTCATGGAGGTAGAAATCAAGAAAGAGCATCAAGTGTTGATGGTCAGCAAGACCACTAGTTTCAAGAAAAGGGCAAAGGGAAGAAGAAGGAAACTTCAAAAGAACAGCAAGAAAGTTGTTGATCAAGAGAAGAAACCCAAGTCTGGACCTAAGCCTGAAATCGAGTGTTTTACCGCAAGCGACCGACATCGAAGCGGAACTGCCCCAAGTATTTGGCGGATAAAAGGATGGCAAGGTGATCAAAGGTATATGTGATATACATGTTATTGATGTGTACCTTACTAATACTCGCAGAGTACTGGTATTTGATACTGGTTCTATTGCTAATATTTGCAACTCAAACAGAACTACGGATTGCGAAGATTGGCTAAGGACGAGGTGACGATGCGTTGAAATGGTTCCAAAGTCGATGTGATCGCAATCGGCACGCTACCTCTACATCTACCTTCGGATTAGTTTTAGACCTAAATAATTGTTATTTGGTGCCAGCGTTGAGCATGAACATTATATCTGGATCTTGTTTATTGCGAGACGGTTATTCATTTAAATCAGAGAATAATGGTTGTTCTATTTATATGAGTAATATCTTTTATGGTCATGCACCCTTAAAGAATGGTCTATTCTTGTTGAATCTCGAAGAGTGATACACATATTCATAATGTTGAAGCCAAAAGATGCAGAGTTGATAATGATAGTGCAACTTATTTGTGGCAATCGCCGTTTAGGTCATATCGGTGTAAAACGATGAAGAAACTCCATACCGATGGGCTTCGAATCACTTGATTATGAATCACTTGGTACTTGCGAACCGTGCCTCATGGGCAAGATGACAAAACGCCGTTCTCCGAACTATGGAGCGTGCAACTGATTTGTTGGAAATCATACATACCGATGTTTGTGGTCCAATGAATGTTGAGGCACGCGGGTATCGTATTTCTCACCTTCACAGATGATTTGAGCAGATATGGGTATATCTACTTAATGAAACACAAATCTGAAACATTTGAAAAGTTCAAAGAATTTCAGAGTGAAGTGGAAAATCATCGTAACAAGAAAATAAAGTTTCTACGATCTGATCGTGGAGGAGAATATTTGAGTTACGAGTTTGGTTTACATTTGAAACAATGTGGAATAGTTTCGCAACTCACGCCACCCGAACACCACAGAGAAATGGTGTGTCCGAACGTCGAATCGTACTTTACTAGATATGGTGCGATCTATGATGTCTATTTCGATTTACCGCTATCGCTTTGGGGTTATGCTTTAGAGACGGCCACATTCACGCTGAATAGGACACCATCAAAATCCGCTGAGACGACGCCTTATGAACTGTGGTTTGGCAAGAAACCAAAGTTGTCGTTTCTTAAAGTTTGGGGCTGCGATGCTTATGTAAAGAAACTTCAACCAGATAAGCTCGAACCCAAATCGGAAAAATGTGTCTTCATAGGATACCCAAAGGAGACTGTTGGGTACACCTTCTATCACAGATCTGAAGGCAAGATTTTCGTTGCTAAATTCGGGTCCTTTCTAGAGAAGGAGTTTCTCTCGAAAGAAGTGAGTGGGAGGAAAGTAGAACTTGATGAGATAATCAGATCGCTCCCTTATTGGAAAGTAGTTCATCACAAGAAATGGTTCCGTGACAACTACACCAATTAGTGAGGAAACTAATGATGATGATCATGAAGTTTCAAATCAAGTTGCTATGAACCTCGAGGTCAACCAGAGTAAAATACGCACCAGAGTGGTACGGTAATCTTATTCGGAAGTCATGTCACTTGACCATGGCGAACCTACAAACTATGAAGAAGCGATGGTGAGCCCAGATTCGCAAAATGGCTGGAAGCCATGAAATCTGAGATGGGATCCATGTATGAGAACAAAGTATGGACTTTGGTTGACTTGTTCGATGATCGGCAAGCCATTGAAAATAAATGGATCTTTAAGAAGAAGACCGACGCCGATGGTAATGTAACTGCTACAAAGCTCGACTTGTTGCAAAAGGTTTTCGACAAGTTCAAGGGGTTGACTACGATGAGACTTTCTCACCAGAAGCGATGCTTAAGTCTGTCCGAATCATGTTAGCAATTGCCGCATTTTATGATTATGAAATTTGGCAAATGGATGTAAAACCGCATTCTTGAATGGATTTCTAGAAGAAGAGTTGTATATGATGCAACCAGAAGGTTTTGTCGATCCAAAGGGTGCTAACAAAGTGTGCAAGCTCCAACGATCAATTTATGGTCCGTGCAAGCCTCTCGGAGTTAGAATAAACGCTTTGATAGTGTGATCAAAGCATATGGGTTTGTGCTGCACTTTTGAGAAGCTCTGATTTACAAGAAAGTGAGTGGGAGCTCAGAGCATTTCTGATATTATATGTGGACGATATATTATTGATTGGAAATGATATAGAATTTCTGGATAGCATAAAAGGATACTTGAATAAAAGTTTTCAATGAAAGACCTCGTGAAGCTGCATACATATTGGGCATCAAGATCTATAGAGATAGATCAAGACGCTTAATTGACTTTCACAAAGCACATACCTTGATAAAGTTTTGAAAAGTTCAAAATGGATCGTGCAAAGAAAGGGTTTTTACTGTGTTGCAAGGTATAAGATTGAGTCGACTCAATGCCCCACCATAGCAGAAGATAGAGAGAAAATGAAAGATGTTCCTATGCTTCAGCCATAGGCTCTATCATGTATGCAATGCTGTGTACCAGACCGACGATGCTTAGCTGTAAGCTTGGCAGAAGGTACCAAAGTAATCCAGAGTGGATCATCGACAGCGGTCAAGAACATCCTGAAATACCGAAAAGGACTAAGGATATGTTGCTCGATATGGAGGTGACAAAGAGCTAGTCGTAAATGGTTACGCCGATGTAAGCTTTGACATCGATCCGGACGATTCTAAATCGCAAACCGGATACGTGTTTTTATTAAACGGTGGAGCTGTCGGTTGGTGCAGTTCTAAACAAAGCGCCGTGGCGGGATCTACATGTGAAGCGGAGTACATAGCTGCTTCGAAGCAGCAAATGAAGGAGTCTGGATGAAAGAGTTCATTTCCGATCTAGGTGTCATACCTAGTGCATCGGGACCGATGAAGATCTTCCGTGACAATATCGTGCAATTGCCATGGCAAAGGAATCCAGATTTCACAAGAGGACCAAGCACATCAAGAGACGCCTCAATTCCATTCGGGACCAAGTCCAAGTGGGAGACATAGAAATTTGCAAAATACATACGGATCTGAATGTTGCGCACCGCTGACTAAGCCTCTTCCACGAGCAAAACATGATCAGCACCAAGACTCCATGGGTGTTAGGATCATTACTTTGTAATCTAGATTATTGACTCTAGTGCAAGTGGGAGATCAAGGAAATATGCCCTAGAGGCAATAATAAAAGTTATTATTTATTTCCTTATATCATGATAAATGTTTATTATTCATGCTAGAATTGTATTAACCGGAAACATAATACATGTGTGAATATATAGACAAACAAGATGTCACTAGTATGCCTCTATTTGACTAGCTTGTTAATCAAAGATGGTTATGTTTCCTAACCATGAACAAGGAGTTGTTATTTGATTAACAAGGTCACATCATTAGTTGAATGATCTGATTGACATGACCCATTCCGTTAGCTTAACAGCTTGATCGCTTAGTATGTTAATGCTTTCTTCATGACCCATACATGTTCCTATAACTATGAGATTATGCAACTCCTGCTTACCGGAGGAACACTTTGGTACTACCAAACGTCACAACGAATCGGGTGATTATAAAGGAGTACTACAGGTGTCTCCAAAGGTACTTGTTGGGTTGGCGATTTCGAGATTAGGTTTTGTCATCCGATTGTCGGAGAGGTATCTCCAGTGCCTTCTCGGTAATGCACATCACTTAAGCCTTGCAAGCATTACAACTAATGAGTTAGTTGTGAGATGATGTATTACGAACGAGTAAAGAGACTTACCGTAACTAGATTGAACTAGGTATTGATACCGACGATCGAATCTCGGTAAGTAACATACCGATGACAAAGGGAACAACGATGTCGTTATGCGGTTTGACCGATAAAGATCTTCGAGAATATGTAGGAACCAATATGGGCATCCAGGTTCCGCTATTGGTTATTGAACGAGAATGGTTCTAGGTCATGTCTACATAGTTCTCGAACCCGTAGGGTCCGCACGCTAACGCTTCGATGACAGTTCATAATGAGTTTATAAGTATTGATGCACCAAGGTTGCTCGAGTCCCGGATGTGATCATGGACATGACGAGGAGTCTCAAATGGTCGAGACATAAAGATTGATATATTGAAGCCTACATTTGACATCGGAAGTGTTCCGGTGAAATCGGATTTATCGAGTACCGGAGGTTACCGAACCCCGGGAAGTCTATGGGCCTTAATGGGCCATGGGAGAAGAGGAAGGCAGGCCAGGTGAGCTGCGCGCCCTCCCCTCTAGTCCGAATAGGACAGGAAGGGGGCGGCGCCTTCCCTCTTCCCTCCTCCAATCCTAGTCCAACTAGAGAGGGGGAGTCCTACTCCGTGGGAGTAGGACTCTCCTTGCGCGCCCCTAGGGCCGCCACCTCCCCTTGGCTCCTTTATATACGGGGCAGGGGCACCCCAAGACACACAAGTTGATCTACGGATCTTGCCTTAGCTGCAGCGGTGCCCCTTCCACCATATTCCACTTCGTCATATCGTCATGAGCTTAGGAGAAGCCTGCGCCGGAGAAGTCATATCGTCATGAGCTTAGGCGAAGCCCCGCGCCGGTGGAGCATCAACATCGCCACCACGCCGTCAGGTCGACGGAACTCATCCCCGACACTTTGCTGGATCGAGTCCGGGATCGCCATCGAGCTGAACGGTGCGTAACTCGGAGGTGCCGTGACGCTCGGTGCTTGGATCGGTCGGATCGTGGAGACGCACGACTACATCAACCGCGTTGTTATAACGCCCGCCGGGTTCACGAGGGTACGTGGACGGACACTCTCCCCTCTCGTTGCTATGCCATCACCATGGTCTTGCGTGATCGTAGGAAATTTTTTGAAATTACTACGTTCCCCAACAGTTCATGCTTGAGCTCTCGACCTCCTGGGACGTCTACGTCCTGGAGCTGGACGTCAAGCAGGAGGTCGAGGAGGTGGTCAAGGCGGAGCCCGGAGAGGAGCGTGCACTGGCGCCATGGTTGCTGAAGGAAATATTCCCTAGAGGCAATAATAGAGTTAATATTTATTTCCTCATATCATGA